>PVHP010009968.1:0-49320 GCA_004024765.1 Zapus hudsonius | reverse complement strand
AGAGAGAACCAGGGCCACCACCTTGTGGGTCTGGCTTATGTGGGTCCTGGGGAATTGAACCTGGGGCCTTAGGCACTGGAGGCAAGTGCCTTAACTGCTGAGCCATCTCTCCAGCCCCCAACCTTGTTTTTTACACTTGGTTTCTAGGAACAGAACTCCGGTTTCCATGCTTATGAGATAAGCAGTTTACCTACTGAGCCATCTCCCCAGCCCAATGTGGCCAGTCTTTAAACCCCACCAAGATGCTGTCCAAGAGCAGCTATGGGGTGTCTCTGTACTCAGTGCCTCCTTCTCAGGGGTGAAGAGCTGATCAAGGCCCCCAGACTCTCAGGGACTGAGCAGAATCTCTGTCATCCCAGCTTGGCTCAGAGGATGTGCCTAACCCCTGATCTCTGCCCTTTAGGGTGACAGATTCTGGGACTCACTCAACCAAACCCATTTGGTAGGATGTCCCTTCCTGCTTAGGGCACAAGCTCAGGTGAGTGTCCTAAACAGGCCACATGATGTCCTGCCACAGCTGCCACCAGGCACCAGCTCTGCTTGTCCAGCTCTACCACACTTTCAGACCTTGAACGCTGACCTTTACTGAGCCAGTACGAGGCTCGGTGCTTGTAGAGCGTGCAGTTTGGCTCAGCAAGCACCACATACTTGGTGGATGTGAGCGGGTCCTCCCAGGGACTGTGCTGTCCCCTGTGCAGGCTGCCAAGCCAACAGAAGACCTGCACAGTTCTCGTGGGTTCCTTGGAGCCCTGGCCTTTCCCCACAAGCAGAGCTGGTGCTGGGCTCCTCGGGCAGCTGGCATGATCACACAGAAGTTTCATGGTGGCTATCAGGATCCAGAGATGCCATCATCTCTGTCTTACAGAGAAAGAAACAAAAATCCAAAAAGCAGTAAGGTGCCAGGTGTGGTGGCGCACACCTTTAATCCCAGCACTTGGGAGACAGAGGTAGGAGGGTCACCAAGAGTTTGAGGCCAGCTGGAGACTACACAGTGAATTCCAGCTCAGCCTGGGCTAGAGTGAGACCCTACTTTGAAAAAATAAAAAAAGTAAGGTGACTGATCCAGGGCCACTCAGCCGCGAAAAAGAGCCCAGTATCTGAAGTCAGCCCTTGGCCACTGAGTTCTCCTGCTCCAACAACCCACATGAAGCCACCATCATGGAAAGGGAATGAGCCAGAAGCTTGGAAAACTTGTTTCGAGTTCCCATGTGGCCTGTCCCCAGCCCACTCAGCACAGGAAGCATTAAGGCCCAGGGAGGCTGAGCAAGGCGCCTGAGGTTCACCACCAGGTTTGACTGGGCCTGACTGACTCCAAACCTCCTTTTCTTCCCCAGCCCACCCTGCACCAGGCACAGCAGGTGGACAAGAGCTGACATCACGCCAGCACCCACCCAGCACAAAGCAGGCACACATCTAAACACCCCATGACAGCCATCATTCACCCTCACAGTGCTAGATGGCATGGGCAGATGAGGAAACTGAGGCACAGAAAATCTCAAGAGCCAACATAAGGTCCTGTGTGGCCAAGGGACTGGGTTCATGGTAAGGGACCCTGCACCATATGGAGGCAGGTGTGGCAGCTGAGGGCACAGTGGCACTCGGTGGGACTCCTTCCAGTCTCCCCAGATGCCCAGGCCCCTCTAGACCCACCCAGATGGCTCCAGGCTGGAAACTGGCCAAGCCACACTCTATCTGGAAACTTCTATCCTTCATAGCAGTCACTGAAGCATCCCGTGGGAACCCTGGAGCTGAGGACAGGTGAGGAGCCCGTGGTCCTCCCATCCCCCAGGCCCTGACATGGCGGCCCCCTGCTCAATGTCTTTCTTAAGAGTGGGGGTCACAGGGCAGTCCTCCTGGGAGGGCAGCCTCCTTTCAGCTCACCCTCAGGAGTCCCTCGTGGCATCCCCTTGCGGCCGCCCCTCGCCACCCCTTTGTTGCGACTTCCACTTATAATATCAAAGCTGTGGGGCCACAATGCCACTGAAAACTGAGTCACCCAGGTTCTGTGACACCACCAGGCCCTCCAGCCGGCGCTCTCCCAGCGCCAGATGAAAAGGAACTCGCCAGCCATGGGTGGGACTGGGAGGCCTGGGGAGGCCCTGGGGTGCATAAAGGGGCCTTGTTCCCAAATCAAAGGGCTGAACAAAAAGCAGGGAGAAGAAAGGCTGGCTGGGGGCAGCTGCAGTCTGGCGCACCTTCGTGGCATTGGCCCGGGTGCCAGGCTGGCAGGGCCGCCCCTCCCCCCTGTGTCTTCCCCGAAGCCCTGGTGGGGGAATGCTGGTTACAGGTAGTGCCTTCTAAAACTGGGTGCCCCAGGGGATGAATGGGACAGCCTGTCACCCATGTCTAGCAGCAGCAGTGTTAATAAGAGCCATGGAGGGCTGGAGAGATGGCTCCGTGGTTAAGGCATTTGCCTACAAACAGAAGGACCTAAGTTTGATTCCCCAGTACCCACGTGAAGCCAGATGCACAAGGTGGCAAATGTGTCTGAAGTTCATTTTCAGTGGCTGATGGCCCTGGTGTGCTCATTCTCTCTCTCTCTCTCTCTCTCTCTCTCTCTCTCTCTCTCTCTCTCTCTCTCGTAAATAAATAAAGAAGAGCCATGGAGCATTGTCAGTAGACAATAAGAGCGGCAGCGATGAACCATAGCACTCCACCACCTGACTGCTTCCTGTCTAGAACTGTCCACATTGGGTGACCCATGTCCATGGTGTCCTCATCTGGGATGGGTGGAGAGCAGCTGTGTTCTGGAAGCAACTTCATCCACTGGTCTTTCCAGAGAAAAGCCTTGTGTCACACGAGGACCCATGGAGAGGTAGGGGATGCCCTCAGCTGGAAGCTGGGCCCCCAGGCCTGGAGTCAGAGCCAGCTTAACTAGTAGGTGAGCCAGGAGCCCAGTGTGGGCAGGAGGACCACCTGCTGCTTCAGCGTCCCCATTCCTCCATCCCTAAACCAGAGAGAACTCTACCCAGGTTGGACTCAAGATGATGGCCTCCAACATAGCCCCTCCTCCACCATCTGAGAGCATTCTGAAGGAAATCAGCCCACCAAGATTATTCAGCTGTTACTGATTTATTGATTTTTTTTTTTTTTGAGGTAGGGTCTCGCTGTAGCCCAGGCTGACCTGGAACTCACCTGTATTCTCAGGCTGGCTTCAAACTCACAGTGATCCTCCTACCTCTGCCGCCTGAGTCCTGGGATTAAAGGCGTGTGCCACAATGACCAGCACTAATTTATTTTTAAAGTATTTTATTTCTTTATTTATGAGAGATGCACCAGGGCCTCTTGCCACCACAGATGAAATCCAGACATGGGCACCACTTTGTGCATCTGTCTTTACGTGGGTACTGGGGAATCAAACCCAGGCTTTGCAAGCAAGTGCCTTTACCCACTGAGCCATCTCTCCAGCACCCTGGTCAATCAAGTGACCGAGTGGTCTGGTGACTCCAGTCTCTGACTTCCGGTGACACAGAACTGGGCCCAAAGCCAGGCTGCATGTCTTCACATGGCAGCTCTTGCAGATGCCCACTGAGGATATAATTTTTATACCTCGGTCCCCAAATCTGCAAAATGGGGGAACTTAATATTTAGGATGATTTGAGGCTCCACAGGCCAGGTGGCAGCTGCAGGACCTCATCCCATGGACCCATGGGTCCCTAGCTCCCAAGGGCACATGCAGCCAATCCAAGGCCTAAGAGAGAGCAGGCTTTGCTCCTTGCACCCACTGAGCTGGGAGTCCCTATCTTGTGCCCATTCTCTGGAGACTCCAGGTTTGTAATCTGAATGTTCCAGGCTTGGGCAGCAAAACCCCACACTCTTAAGACAGGCATCACCCATGGCCCCCACTCCCTGGGCCCCCAGCCCTCCCCACAGGCAGGCTGCTTTTTTGTTTTGTTTTGTAAACTGCCTTTCTGAAAGCTACCCTGGCAGCTTTGATGTGGCCCTTTGATAATTCAGCCTCGTCAATAGGAAGGCCCTGCCCAGGGAGTGACTTTGAAGAGATGCCTCAGCCCACAGGACAGGCAGGGGTTGCAGTCTCAGGCCTGGGGGACAAAAGAGGGCAGAGGAGGGGGCTCAGATCCTCTGTGGCCCTTCTCAGAATGCAAAGTCAGCATTTGGACAGGGGCGGGGATGGTGGGTGGCAGCTGAGGACAGAACTGAATGAGGACCTGAGGGACAACACGGGGCCTTTAGACACATGGAGATCTGAGTTGCATTTTTAGGTCCGCTGCCATTTTCCAGCTGTGTGCTGGTGGCAGGGGACTCACCCAGAGGTGAGTATTTCAGTTTCCTCGCTTTAAAAATAGAAGAGGGGCTGGAGAGATAGTTCAGAGGTTAAGACACTTGCCTGCAATGTCTAAAGGCCTGAGTTTGATTCCCTAGTACCCACATAAAGTTCATTTGCAGCAGCAGGAGGCCCTGGTACCCCTATTCTCTCTCTCTCTCTCTCTCTCTCTCTCTCTCTCTCTCTCTCTCTCTCTCTCTCTTTTGGTTTTTCGAGGTAGGATCTCACTCTAGCCCAGGCTGACCTGGAATTCACTATGTAGTCTCAGGGTGG
Organism: Zapus hudsonius; assembly: GCA_004024765.1. Lineage (NCBI taxonomy): Eukaryota > Metazoa > Chordata > Mammalia > Rodentia > Dipodidae > Zapus > Zapus hudsonius. The sequence goes on along the minus strand of PVHP010009968.1, from coordinate 44,762 downwards.
CCTTGAACTCACGGTGATCCTCCTACCTCTGCCTCCCGAGTGCTGGGATTAAAGGCGTGTGCCACCATGCCCGGCTTCTCTCTCTCTCTCTCTCTCTTTTTCTCTCTCTGCACTTGCAAATAAATAGAGAAGGTGGAGGAAAATAGCACCTATGGACACCACTGAGAAGGGATAAGCAGGCTGATGTCCTGTAACAGGCCAACACAATGCTTGGTAACAGCAGGTGCCTGCCAGAGCTGGAATGATGGTGGGGTGGGGTAAGGATGAAGATGATCATGATGGTGGTGACTGTGTGGAAGGAGGCCACGACAGAGGAGAGAGTGAAGGTAGTAATGAGGATGTTGATGGTGACGAAGATGGCTTTGTGGTTTGAATGTGGAATGTTCCCCGCAGGCCCATGGTCCCCTAGCAGGCGGTATCCTTTGAGGAAGGTTGTGTGACCTTCTGGGAAGCAGACCTAGCTGGAGGAAGCGAGTCACCAAAGAGTAGACCTTGAGGTTTCATAAGCCACTTCCTGTTCACTGTCTGTTTCCTGACTGTGTCTGCACTATGACCAGCCCGACTCACGCTTCTGCCTCCACGCCTTCCCACTGTGATCATCCCCTGGAGACCCTTCCTTCCATGAGCTGCTTCCTGTCAGGCATTGGGTCAGAAGGACGGTCAAGCCGGGCGTGGTGGCGCACGCCTTTAATCCCAGCACTCGGGAGGCAGAGGTAGGAGGATCGCTGTGAGTTCAAGGCCACCCTGAGACTACAGAGTGAATTCCAGGTCAGCCTGGGCTAGAGTGAGACCCTCCCTCGAAAAACCAAAAAATTAAAAAAAACGGATGGTCAAGTGGCAGTACAAAAGTGGTGGTAATGAAGAAGATGAGGATGGTGGGGTGAAGACAGGAGGAAGACAGAGATGGGGAAGGTGATAATGGTGAAGAAGCTGATGGCCACTCACTGAATCTGGTGGCACACACCTGTCATCCAGCTAGTAGGACACTGAGACAGACGAGAGGATCACAAGCGTGACCATATGACAGGTCTGGCCAATGAGATGTGAGGAGGAGGTATTAGATGTTTTGTTGTTGTTGTTGTTTTTGAGGTAGGGTCTCACTCTAGCCTACACTGACCTGGAACTCACTCTGGAGCCCCAGGTTGGCTTTGAGCCCATAGCAATCCTCCTACCTCTGCCTCTGAGTGCTGGGATTAAAGCTGTGTGCCACCACACCCAGCTCTAGATGAGGTTTTTTAAATAATACTCCGTGGCTGGGAATATGACTTAGTAGTACTTACCTAACATGCAGGAGGCCCTGGGTTCGATCCCAAGCACCATTGAAAACCAAATGAACGGGAGCTGGGGAGACAGCTCAGTATGTAAAGTGCTTGCCACACAGGTAGGAGGATCTGAGTTCAGATCCCAAGCACCCAGGGCAAATCCAGGCCTGGTGGTGTGCACCTGTCATCCCAGCACTGGGGAGGTGGATACAGATGAGTCCCTGGGTCTCCTGACTAGCTACTCTAGGTGAATTGGTGAGTTCCAGGTCCAGCAAAGAGGTGGACAGTGTTCCTAAGGATAACACTCGAGGCCTCCGCATGCATGCACGTACATGTAACACACACACACACACACACACACACACACACACACACACGTGTGCACTGCCTTATTACAAAAGACATGGTTAAGTACCTTGAAAGGAAGGGTGAATCCTAGGTCACTGGGGGTCCCTGAATGCCACCCTGTCTCCTCATAAGAGACACGCCCAGGGGCTGGAGAGATGGCTCAGAGGTTAAGGCTCTTGCCTCCAGTGCCTAAGGTCCTGGGTTCAATTCCCCAGTACCCACATATGCCAGACCCACAAGGTGGTGGCTCTAGTGCTCTCTCTCTCTCTCTCTCTCTCTCTCTCTCTCTGTATCTGTCTGCTTGAAAATGAATAAATAAAATATTTTTTAAAAAAGAGACACTCCCAGAGGAGAAGGCCATGTGACAACAGAGATCAGGCCTAGAATACAGTAGCTTCTGTAAGTGGAGGGGACAGGATGAACCTATCCGAAGAGCCTGCAGAGGAAGTGTGGCCCTGCTGACCCCTTGACCTAGGAAGCCCTCTCTTCACCCTCTTGGAGATCACTTAACCCAGTTGCCATGTACGCTGACTCAGGGGCATGTGTGGCACTGGGGTGCCCAGTCACACAGGGTTCCTAAAGAACCTTCAGGACTCTGCACCTCCCTTTGGGTATGAGGTCACTGGAGGAGGGAGGGCAGGTGTGAGGGCATCTGATGTGTATGTGAAAGGATAGGTCTACCAGCCACCTTGTCTCTAGAAGGGTGATGGACAGCAGCTAGGAAACCTCGGGGGTCATCCAGTAAGGGAGGTGACTCCAGGAGTCTCACATGCCACAGGCCAGGGCTGTGATCGTCCCATCAGCCGCAAGGACCAGATATGATTTTCCCAGGAAAACAAGAGACCATGCGGTCTGTGGGGAAGAGACACAGCAGTGTGTAAATATTTAGAAAACTGGGCGTGACATGTTCATATGAAACCAAATTCAATTCTTTTCCACCTGATGCTTCTTTGAATGGCAGACTGAGTGGAAACACCTCAGTTTGTGTGCTGTTTCCAGGCAGGGAAGCTGGCTCCACAGAGCCACAGAACTGGAGAGAGAGGGCCAGCTCACCATCTGTACCCAGCTTACCCTGTAGCTTATATCCCACGGACCCCAAAAATCACCCACGGTCACCAATGGAAACTACCTAGGGACAAAGACCAGCTTGGAAGGCCTCAAATTCCAGCAACAATATTGTGTTAATGTCAAAGGACTTTGCAGCTGGGAGCAATTCTTCCACTGAGAAGCCTGCGTGGTGTCATCCCAGCGCTCAGGAGGCAGGAGGATGACAGAGACCTTGAGGTCAGCCTAGGCCTTGTAGTAGTTCAAGGCTGGCCTGGGTTATAGAATGATACCTGTCTCAAAAAAACCAACCAACCAAACAAACAAACAAAAGAAGCCACTCTTTAAACAACCAGGTCTGGGGAGTTGGCTCTGGGGCTTAAGAATTCTTGTCGCACACATATGAGGGCCAGAGAGCACCCCATTCACCCTGAGTTTCATAGCACTACGTGAATGGCAGGGTGTCACCATACATGTCTATAACCCCAGCCCTCTAGGGTGCCAAGGCCAGAAAACCACAGGGGCTCGCTGGTCATTCAGTCTAACAGAAAATGGCAACTTTGGCTTCAGTGAGCGGCTGTTTCAGGGAGAAAAGGAGGTTGACAACAGAGGACACTGACTGTCTCCTATGGCCTCCACACATCCATGCGTGCTGTGCACCTCTCTGTAGACACCGTAACCCCTCTCCACATGCACCAAAAAAATTACTTAAACCCATTATTTGGAGCGAGAGGCCATTTTCCTCCACGCCCTGCACCTGTGCACTCCTCCTGGCCTCTCTCAGTGCCGGGTGAGTGTGAGACCCAGAGGACCTTAGAAAGGGGTGATAGAAGACTTTCCCTTGGGCCACTTGAGAGATGGCTAAGCGGTTAAGACTCTTGTTTGCAAAGCCTCATGACCCGGGTTCAATTCCCCAGTAGCCACATAAAGCCAGATGTACCAAGTGAGGAATAAGTCGAGTTCATTTGTAGTGGCTGGAGGCCCTGGTGTGCCCATTCCCTGTTCTCTTCTCTCTATCTCTCTCTGCTTTAAAAAAAGAGGAGGCAGGACTGAAAACCCAGCATGGAAAAAGGACCTAGAACCTCTTGAAGGGGGTGGGCAGCCCAGGGGTCTGGGGTGGAGCTACAGGGAAGGATCTGGAAACTGATCACATGGGACAGAATGGGATGCAGGGCAGAGCCTGAAGCCCTGTCCTCACCACCCATGTGTCCTTGTACTTGCTGTCCTGGAAGGAGACTTGAAGGCCACCTAGGTCTTCTGCAGCACCTACCCTGCCCTCACCCGTGCTCCCAGCTGTCACACCTGAGGCCTGCTTGCTATCCCAATGCGCCATCCCAAGGGCCCGACACCTCCCACCCCAGGCTCTCATTCTTACCACACCTCTGCTAGACAGGAACTAGGGGGCCTTTGCAGATGAGAAAAAAAAGAGGCTCACTTCTGAGGCCTGGAAACATTCTCCTTCCTCCCTTCCTCCTTTCTTCCTTCCTTCCCTCTCCCTGCTCAGGACTGTGACCTTCCCAGATGTGACTCACCTTTCCTTCCTTCCTTTCTTCCTTCCTTTTCTTCCTCCCTCCCTGGCTTCCTCCTGCCTGTATTTATTTGTCTCTCTCCGTCTTTTAAGACAGAATCTCACATAGCCCAGCCTAGCATCCAACTCAACACATACAACTGAGCCCTGTTTTTCTTCTTACAATTTATTATTTATTTATTTAGTATTTTTTTTTCTTTCAAGGTAGTTTCTCACTCTAGCCCAGTCTGACCTGGAATTCACTATGTAGTCTCAGGTTGGCCTCAAACTCATGGCGATGCTCCTACCTCTGCCTCCCCAGGGCTGGGACTAAAGGTGTGCACCACTATGCCCAGCTCTTCTTAGAATTAATAACTCTGTTGGACTGACACTTTGAGGCCATACTGAGGTCCTGTTCCTTCCAAGCCTGAAGCAACAGTGTCACCCCTACTAGCAGAGCTCACCTGCAAGTTACTGTACTCACCAGCAATGTGGTTTATCTTTTTGTTTATTTGGATGCTTATTTTTGTTTTGTTTTTGAGAAAGGGTCTCACTCTATAGCCCTGGCTGGCCTCCAACTGCTACTCCGCTTGCCTCGATCTCCCACGTGCTGGGATTATGCCTGGTTCAAGGTGGCTCTTAACCCCAGCATTAGCGGGGATACCCAGGCGATGTAGTGACCCTGGCTGGGGATACCCAGGGCTTTTGGAAACCTCAGCAGAATGGAGAGTGGTTTGAGCCTGCTGTGAGCAGCTGGTGGCCCTCCCCATGACATTTCCCAGAGACAACGAGGAGCCAATGGCCTTTTCTTCAACGACCAAAGAAAGGCCAGTCCCTACCTCACAAAGGCAGGAGCGTGAATGCCTTCCTTCTGCAGCGCCCGCACTTCCTTTGAGGCTGTCCCCGGAGTCAGCTGAGAACGCATCTTGTCCTGCAGACACTGGTTGTCCCTGCCAGCGCCCATCCATCAAGCCACAGTGAGCTGGCAAGTTGCTGTCATGGAGAGACACTCAAAAGCCCACTTGGCTGGCATCCATGCAGGAGTCAGGGACCTGGGCAATTGTCCCTCAGAGCCTCTGGGGGGCCAAATGCAAAAGGCTGAATTGAGCATGAAATAATGAAATAACTCACAGACCACCAGCAGCTCCCTGGTTCCTCAGAGATCTGGTTGCACTGTGTCCTTCCGACCACACCGCAGCAGGGAGTGACAGGTCGCCTCCCCTGCTACTCAGAGCCCCTAACCCTGGTGACTGGATTGTAGGATTGTAGGGGACACCTCTGTACCCTTACCTGACTGCTTGCACCTGGTTGGGCAGGCATCTGAGAAAGTGTCTTCCCCTCTCAAGTTTCTGAACCTCAGGGCTGGGGAGGTAGCTCAGCAGTTAAAGGTACTTACTTGCAAAGCACACTGGTGCTAGTTTAATTCCCCAGCAACCCCCAAAAAGCCAGATGCAAATAGTAGTGCATGTATCTGGTGTGTGTTAGCTAGAGATCCTGGTGCTCCCATGCACACATGCAAAAAAAATGGAAAAAAATTTCTTTTTGGTTTTTCGAGGTAGAGTCTCACTCTAGTCCAGGCTGACCTGGAATTCACTGTAGTCTCAGGGTGGCCTTGAACTCATGGTGATCCTCCTACCTGTGCCTCCCTAGTGCTGGGATTAAAGGCATGCGCCACCATCGCCTGGCTGAAAATATTTTTTGAGAAACAGTTCTTGAAAACGTTCAGGAACAAGCCTGGCGTGGTGGAACACGCCTTTAATCCCGGCACTTTGGAAGCAGAGGTAGGAGGATCACCATGAGTTCGAGGCCACCTTGAGACTACATAATGCATTCCAGGTCAGCCTGGGCTAGAGCGAGACCCTACCTGAAACAAACAAACAAACAAAAAAAAAAAGGTTCAGCGACTCCTCTCATCCTCATCCTCACACTGAACAGACTGTACAATTGACTGAGGCAGCTTTGTTTGTAGGCCGCCCGCCACTCACACCCAAGAACCTCTGGCCACTCCTTAGGTAAGTGGCAGAGACTTCCTATGTCACAGACTAGGAAAGGGGACAGCAGGTGGCAGTCAGACCCACAACAACACACAGGCACCTACATTCTCTCTCTCAAATTGGCCTAACCTGTGATGTCATGCTATGTGACTGTCCTCATGAACCATACTATGGGACTGTATGTAGCTTTAAGCCTGCTCAGGGAGATGACACCGGTATCATAACCACTGTCCAGCCCAGACCAGTTTCTGTCCCCGTCCAGAGCCAATCCTGACACCCTTGCGTGGCCCAGGAGGGACTTATTTGGTCCCTTTTCAAACTTCCTTCCTGGGAATCCCACCAACAGGGCTCTGGGCTCTCTCTGCTCATACTGGAGCAGGTTGCCCCTGTCCCCTGCAGTATAATCGTTCCTGCTGAGACACCTCAAAGTCCTCAACCTTGTCACATTCCCACACTGGGAAATGAACTCAGTTCTGAACAAATGTGCTGGAAACAGCTCCTACAGTCTGGTCCCTGAAACGCCCCCATCCACCCCAGAAACCCACAGATCTCCTGGCTTTCTTGCCACCCCCCCACCATGGACCACCCTCAGTGAGGTCTGATCTGTGGAGGTGACAGCCATGCCCAGGGGGTCTTTAGAAGTGCATCATATGGTCCCAGATACCTTTGCACACTCCAAACGTCCTTGGTTCCCGAAGTAGTCTCCATCCCAGCTCCCATGACCTTAAGGGCCCTGGGCAGTGTCACTGGACTCCTGCCCTCCATGGGTAGAAAGGGGGACAGGAGAGGAGGTCACTGAGATGCTCAGAGAAACACAACCAGAGGTGGGAGAATTCACAGGCTTTTGGAAAAGGTATGGGCTGGAGTCCAGAGCCTGGGAGTCCTGCAGCGTGGTTCATGGGGACCAGGTAGCATGGACTAGCTCAGCTCACTCCCACCCCTGGCCCTCCTTCTGCTGCCTCACCTGCAGTCCTGGCCTTGTCAGCGCCCTCAAAGTTACCATCTCCTGCATCCTCCAGCTCCCTGGACCTCTGTGCAAGAGGTCTCGGGTGACCTGGATTCCAGGTCTGGGCTGCCTCTGAGCCTCGGTATGATCTCGATTAAATGGGAAAATGCAGGGAATCATAAACCATCTCTGAGGAGGAAGGTTCTAAGATCTGCTCCCAGAAGGGGAGAGGCAGAGAAGGGGGGTGGGGCAGAGGTTCAGGAATGAGTAGGGGGACAGAACTCTGCTCCAGGCTCACCAGTCTCTCCCTCACCTCCATCCAAAAGATCCAGCCTGGCCTGCTCTTCTCTATGCCTCAACTTCCCCATCTGGGAACAGAGGTAAGTTTCATGTATCTTCATACCTTCAGAATTCCAGGGGAACAATTTCAGAGAGGTGGTTACTGGCAGCTCTGGAATTTGTCCTTGTAGCTTGCAGCATAAAGCCAGGCCCTTGGTTAGGACTTGATGGCTCTGGTTCCAATGGCCTCTGCTGTGTGTGGTGCTTTAATTGTCAGAGTTTCTCCAACTCTGTAGCAGGTGAGTGGTGTTCGTGCCTATCCACAGAATCCGGATGGAGTCAGGATGGGTTCAGCATCCCAGAGCAAGAGCTGGATCTGGCTGGGCGTGGTGGTGCACGCCTTTAATCCCAGCACTCGGGAGGCAGAGGTAGGAGGATCACCGTGAGTTTGAGGCCACCCTGAGACTACAGAGTGAATTTCAGGTCAGCCTGGGCTAGAGTGAGACCCTACCTCGAAAAACAAACAAACAAACAAACAAAAAGCAAGAGCTGGATCTGGTCTGTGAAGCGTACGTGTGGTGTGAGTTCTACCATAGAGGCTCCTGCCAAGCACTGGGCACAGGGCCTGGCACCATCATGGGCACCGCCAACACTTGTGACTGATGTCATCGCTGGTGTCTTGTCACCCCCATGCTTGGGGAGGAAGGGTGTGCTCAGCCTCTCTGAAAGGAGGCCCTTATGGGATGCAAGACCTGAGCTGGGGTCTTGAGCTGCCAGCCCTGGGCACACAGGGATCCCCAGCCCACCCACTAGTGGGGGCCCCAGCCCATGAGTCAGTGAGAAGTCCCCCACCCCACCCACCTCAGGAGCCAAGAGCCCACATAAAAAGGCCTGGGACCATCTGATGTCATTAAGGCTGGAATTTCTCATGGGAAAAGCCTGGTTCTGGAAGCATGAAAGGTTGGAGTTGGGGTTGCAGTGTGGCCTGGAGGTTTCAGGGCCGAACAACCTGCAGTTGTTTGAAGTCTGTCGTTATCTGCTGCTGAGGCTGTTTGGTTTCTGCCAGGACATAAAGAGAGTGATTGAAGTGGGCAGCTACTGTGTCTTTCCAGATGACAAAAGTCCCCATGCTAATTGCCACATCAAATGATCAAGAAGCCCCCAACCACCACCAGCAGCAGCCCCCACAGAAGTCCTCACATTACCATGAATGTACACCGAAGTCCATAGGCCACCATGAGCTCACAGCTCCAGGAGTGGCTCAGAACAGCAGAGCCCAGGAAGAATGAGGGCCAACTTGCTCTGTCAAACCCTCATAAGCATGCTCTGACACCCCTGGGTGGTATAGCACCCCCATTGCCTCTAGCCTCACAAAGCCCAGGCTGCAGAGGGGACATCCACTCCACCCAGTGGGATGTGTCAATTCTATCAGGAGCCTCACACAAGGGAACCCCAAAAGAGGTCATTTTAGCTGGGTGTGGGGGTGCACACTTTTAATTCCAGCACTCGAGAGGCAGAGGTAGGCAGATCGCTACGAGTTCGAGGCCACCCTGAGACTGCACAGTGAATTCCAGGATAGCCTGGCTAAAGCAAGACCCTACCTCGAAAAACAAAACATCAAACCAAAACAAAACCACAACAAAAAAAAAGAGTCTATCTCAGGCCTGGAGTGACACTTCCCAGGAGTGCCACACTGGTTGGTGAGGTGAGGCTAGACACGCAGACGCCCGTGTCCTGAACTGTGCTAGCTGCATTCATCCCAGACAGTGTCACCGTCCTCTCTCCATGTTCAAAGACAGGGCCTCCACACAAGAGGCTCTCTGCCAGTATGAGCCCACCAGGGGACAGGGATGGACCCTTCCCCATTCTCTGGACTTACTCTTGGCTCCCTTAGAATGAAGGCTGGTTCTGAGTGGCCACCAAAAAGCACCCATGTGGACCTGAGGAGATGGCTCAGTGTGTAAAAACACTTGCACACAGTGGACATCTGTGATCCTAGCATGCCTATGGAAAGGTAGGAGATGGAGACAGGACAATCCCCTGGAAGCTCACAGGCCACCTAACCTGGCAAACACAGCAGTGAACAAGGAGAGACCTGTCCTCAGACAAGGTGGAAGACAATGACCTACACTTGAACTTGTCCTCTGCCCTATACATGCACATCAGGGCACACACATGTCTGTACACACCAAAAAATAAATCAGAAAAATGCAGGGTGTGGGTGGTATGTGCTGGAGACAGGAGGATTGCTGGGACTTGCTGATCTAGCTAAATTGGCAAGTTCTAGGTTCAGTGAGAGATGCTGTCCCAAAGAATGAAACTTGAGGAGATGCTGATGTTGGCTTTCCGGCCTCCACCACACACATAGGAGTATGCATGCACATATGCACACATGCCATACACACATGCACATGCTAGAAAAGGCACCCATGCGACATTTGTCCCCAGTGGGAGGGTGTGGGGGAGCATGGGTGTCTGGGGACCTCCTGGTAAACAGTCAGTGGTGGCTGGAGCATTTCTGTGATGAGGGCCGAGTGATGAGCATGTAGCCACCCCAGCCCTGTGCCAGGGTGCCCGCCCAGATGTCTCATCGTGGGAACTACAAGAAGACATCAGCAGTTTTCTCTTTTCCAGATGAGACCAGCCGAAGCCAGTCTAAAAGAAAGAACTCCTGTCCCCTGTCCTGCCCCCAGCATCTCCTCTCAGCCATCAGGATGGGAGGATTTCCCCTTCCCGCTTTCCCATGAAGTAACTGGGTCTGAAAGAGGTGGACGGACCAGCCCAAGGCTGCAAGGACCACTATGGGGAACTGTGGAGAGACCCAGCCTGTGGTAGGCAGCTGTGCTCTACTGAGAGGCTGGACCCTCAACCTATTCTAGTTTGGAAACCATATGGGTTCATTTTCTTTGTCAGCTTGATGGGATCTTGCATCACCCTGGAGACACACCGAGTCCGTCTTTGTCTATGAGGACGTTTCCAGAAAGGTTTGAAGACCCATCCTGAATGTGGGTGGCACTGTCCCACAGGCTGGGGTCCAGACTGAACTGAAAGGAGAAAGTGAGATGAGCACCAGCATTTTGCTTCCTGACTGAGGAGACAATGTGACCCCTGCCACCAGGCCTTGTCCACCATGATGGACTATGCAGTGTGGAGTGTGTGCACGTGTGTTCATATCTGTGTGAGAGCACATGTGTGTGTGCATGCCTATGGAGGCCAGGTGTGGGAATCTTCCTTAATTGTGTTTCGTTTTCTCCTTTAAGCAGGTCATCTATCCATTCATCCATCCATCTCCTCCTTCTCTGTTTCCTCCTTCTGACTACATCTCTAGACTCTTCCTTTTACATAAAATATCATGGGTTGTTTAATCAAGGGTCTTCACTTGATCTTAGCCAAAAGCCGAGAAGCGATTAATCAAGGGTCTTGACTGAGCACCTGTCACCTTGGAACTCAAGAGGCAGGAAGATCATGAGTTCCAGGTCGACCTGAACTACATAGTAAGACTATCTCAACAAAGAAAAGTCAGGCGTGGTGGTGCACGTCTTTAATCCCAGCACTCTGGAGGCAGAGGTGGGAGGATCAGTGTGAGTTCGAGGCCAGCCTGGGACTACAGAGTGAGTGCCAGGTCAGCCTGGGCTAGGGTGAGACCCTACCTCAAAAAAAAAAAAAAAACAATGACAATGAGAACAAAAAAAAAAAAAAAACCCAAATATCCTAATAGAGTATTTTAGGGTTTAGACAATGCAAAGAAGCAAAACTTTTGATTACAGTGCCAAAATTGGGAGAAGGTCGTGTAGTAAGATCCTCACACCGTGCCAAACTGTGTGACATTCCTCCATGGTAACAGGTGACATAGCAATCCTAATGCAAGAGCTCAGTTGGTAAAGTACTTGCTCGAAACCACAGGACCTGAGTTGAATCCCCAGAACCTATGTGTGAGTTCTGAGTGTGGTGCACGCACCTGTAATTCTAGCACTGGAGAGCTGCAGACAGGCGGATGGGTGCCTGGAGCTTACTGGCTATTCTAGCCTATCTGGTGAACTCCAGGCCAACAGGAGACCCCGTCTCAATGGAGTTCGGCTGCCCTCCTGGGGATGACACCCTAGGTTGTCCTCTTCACCTGCACGCACACATGCACCTGCACACACAGAAATATTAAAGCAAGTTGAAACAAGACTGAAAGAAGAGAACAAAGACATCAATTAGCTAGCTATTGGTGGTTAGGAAATGGAGTCAGAAATTCTCCATGAAAATACTGCAGAGAGGGCCTGGGGAGATGGCTCAGCGGTTAAAGGCACTTGCTTACAAAACCTGACAGCCTGGGTTCAATTCCTTTGTAGCCACTGAGAGCCAGACACGCATGCCTCTGGAGTGGTGCATACAGCTGAAATTCATTTGCCGTGGCAAGAGGCCCTGGTGTGCCCCAAGAAAGGGGCTGGAGAGATGGTTCAGTGGTTAAGGTGGTTGCCTCCAGAGCCTAAGGACCTGGGTTCAATTCCCCAGTACCCACGTAAGCCAGATGAATAAGGTGGCACATGCATCTGGAGTTTGTTTGCAATGGATGGAGGCCCTGGTGCGCCTATACTCTGTCTCTCTCTCTCTGTATCTTTGCTTGCAAATAAAATAAAATAAAGAAATTTACTTAGAAGGAAGTGATTTCTCTTGTATGATTCAAAAAACAAAAAACATAATGCATAAACATAAAAACATAATGTTGGGGCCAGATGCAGGGGAGTGGCCAGGACACAGGCATCGGGTTGGGGGGAATGGGAAGCCCTGTGGTCTATAGTCACCCACTTGGAATACAGAGGCTGAGAGGTTAGCCATGGAGACCTCTGCCCTCCCTGGACCCCAGCCTTTCTCAGCCACAGACAGGCTGGGCTGCAGAATGGTGCAAAGCAGGGAAGCCCTTCTGTCAGATCTGTTCACATGTATGCACTGAGCAAAGCGTGTGTCACTGGGAGAGCCCGATGGAACCATGGGCTTTAGTGGGTATCACATGCTCGTGTTGGTTCCCCAGTGGGAACAGATGCACTGCCCAATGCACTCTGTTGGGACAGGCCTGAGGAGCCCTCCATCTTCCCTACCTGCCTGCCAGATGAATGTGGAAATCTAAAATTATGCTGAAATAGTTTATTGATTATTGAAAACACAACCAACAGACAAGAGGAGCTGTGAAGCGTGGAAGGAAGGAGTGGACGAGGCCCAGCTGGACTCAGCCAAGTTCACCTTCAGCAGCTCAACACGTATCATGTGATAACATTCATCATGGTAATGCTTCCCATGTACAAAAAAATTATCAACAGCCAGGTGTGGTGGCGCATGCCTTTAATCCCAGCACTCGGGAGGCAGAGGGGCAGAGGTAGGAGGATCGCCGTGAGTTCAAGGCCACCCTGAGACTACATAGTGAATTCCAGGTCAGCTTGGACTAGAGCGAGACCCTACCGTGAAAAACCAAAAAAAAAAAACAACAACAAAATTTATCAACAAACAGGTCGAGGGCACAGTGCTCAGGGATTTGATGATACTGACATGGCTGATTGGAGCTTCTAGAATCTTCTGATCCTAATTTTGCTTCAGGTGTGATGCACTTCATGCAGACCTTGTCCATTGGCATGCAGGGGCACAGAGGCTGGGACAGGTGAGTCCTCACAGGGCAAGTCTGCTGTGCAGACCCCTGCTCAGGTCCCAAGCAAGGCAGGTAGGAGTGAGGGGTTAGAAACAGGGCCCCGATGTTTGGTGAGGCTGGGCTGGGAACTCAGTGTCTCTGTGCTGGTTTGAAAGTTAGACTTCATGTTAGGCCCCAGGTCACAGGGTTAAGAAGGGAAGAGTGAACCAGTAGATACTGAGAACTTAGCACCCATTCGGGTGCTGTTCCTGATGGCTCATGTCCCTGGGCAGGGGCTTGTCAGAGAAATCCCAAGGGGCCACCAGGTCCCCAGAGGTAGGAGTGGCTCTGAGTGTCCCACAGGTGGAGGCTTCAACAGCAGATGTCCGTCCAGGATTCCACATTCTGGAAGCTGCAGACCTAATATGGAAGTTTCGCAGGGCTGGCTCCTCCCAAGGCCTCTCTCTCCCGGGCTTGTAGACAGTCTCTTCTCTGTGTCCTCACATGGTCATCCTCTGTATGACTGTGTTCTGATGTCCTCTTCTTACGGGGTCAGGGCCACCCTAGGGACCTCACTCTACCTTAGCCACATCTTTAAAGGATCTATCTCCAAATACAGTCACCTTCTCAACTATTGAGATTTATGGCCTTTTGGGGGACATAACTTCACCTATAACATCAGCAAAATTTTTATTTTGAGAGAGCAAGAGAGAAAAACAGAGAGGGAGGGACTCCATGGGCACAGTAGGATCTCTTTCTACTGCAAAGAACCTCCAGACAGGCTGCTTTGTGCCTCAGTACATGTGTACTGAGGAGTTGAACCTGGGCTGGCAGGCTTTGCAAGCAATGTCTATAACTACTGAGCCATCTCCCTAGTCCAGTATCAGCAAATTTTTAGCTAGTCTTCCCATCTGGCTCACCACTCAGAATGGGAATGCAGAGCTTGGAGCCACACTAGGAACAGGAGGCAGAGGTTCTGCTGCGGCTGCATTCTGGGGGGTTCCATGGGAGAAGGAGGAACAGGTCAGCTCTCTGGACCTGGCCCTGGGCCAGCCCACCACCATATAGAACTATATCCCCATTTGTGAGAAGGCCCAGTGCTCATTCCCATTTCACTGTGTGACTCTGAGGGGACCTGGGACAAGACCAGCATGATACACCCCCCCCCATCACCTTTGAGAAAGCACCCAAGACCGAGAGAAGAGGCCAAGCCCCCACCCGGGTCTCATCACAAAGGAGTGTCTGGAGTGTAGACGCTAAGGTCTCCCACAGCGTCTCACCAAGCACCTGGAGAGGCCCTGGCAGCAAGCAGCAGGGCAGGTGGGCTCCAGTGCACACTGCCAGTGCCACCTGCCAGGGACATCCTGAAGAGGTTCCTGAGGACACCTGTGTGCATAGGTTCTAGGTACCCAGGAAGGCTCTGGGAATCAGAGCGTTGTGTTTCCTTTGCAAGTAACCAGGGTTATCAGCAGAACCCAGTGATGTCCCCCAATCCCACGCTGTGCCCAGCAGCAGGGAGGGACCTTTGGAACACAGAAGGCCCGGCTGCTTCCCCACTAGGCAGTGGAAAAAAAAACTTATTTTAGGAAAACGGGAATGCCACCCACCACTTAGCGAGGAATCTGGGCTGATTGCGAGGCCCGGCTCAACTTCTTTATTTAGCTATTTTATTAAACTGGCTCAAACTAGAATTAATGGCTGGGCAGGCCTCGAGGCTCCCGTGTGTGCCTTCTGGGGGCGGTTGGAACAATTTTGGCCTGATTAAAGGCTCTGTGGGCCAGCCCACCTCCTCACTTGGACACAGCTCCAAACTCCGCTTAGGAGTGTCCTGTGCTGTCACAGACCCGGCTGCCCCAGAGGTCAGCTTTGCCCCAGAATCCACGACCTGGACTCCCACCCACATCATAGCACTGGCCATGGCTACACACCCCAAGTGAACCTGGCTGGCCAAGGTCCTACCCTCCCCCAAGTTCCCTCCTGGCCCCTGATACACTCAGGTCATTTGCTGGTGACTGGTTTTTAGAGACAGGGTCTGGCTGTATAGCCCAGGCTGGAACTCAAATAGCCCAGGTTGACCTTGACCTTGAGCTCCTCCTCTCTCTGCCTTCCAAGTGCTGAGATTACAGGTGTGTGCCACCGCACCTGGGTTTTGAGGGTGACTTTGAGGCTCCTTCTTCAACTGAAAGCATCTCTTATGCCTGTCTGCTGGCCCACCTGAAGGCAGGCTCTAGGAGCAAAGTCTGCCATTGTGTTTCTCAAATCTTTGGGTTCTAGAACATGGATGCCCAACCAATAAGCATTGAGCCACCTGAAGCAGGAGGGCTGCTCAACCTAAGTATCTCACGCTTTTCTCCCAGGTGGTAGCTTGTGGTAGAGACCAGAGAGGCTGTGACCCCAGCAGCCAGGTGGCTGGGGGATGCATGGACACCATGCAGTCTTGGAATGGGGGGGGGACCTGGGGGAAGCACAGCAAGGATCGCGGTCACATGTGTCCTCCAAGGACGCTGATGGTATAATCTATCACCCATGTAAGACACTCCATGTGTACCAAGCCGCAATAACCAAGGTGTAAGGCAAGCATTCAGCTTAGTGAAAGAAGCCACAGGAAAGGCAGGGCCCACATATATCCGGAGACTGAAGGGAGACAGTGACTTCTTGGGTGGGGAAGGTGCAGGGTTAAGAGTCAAAAGGTTTCTTTTCCAAACCAAGGGAGAGGGGGCTGCAGGCTGAACTACTGACTGAGGTGATGGCTATGTACCGCTCTCATGCATCCCAGGCTGGCCTGGGACTCTCTATGTAGCTGAAGATGACCTTGAACTTCTGAGCATCCTGCCTCCGCCTGGGATTACAGAAGTGCGTCACCACACCCAATTTAAATAAAGGGTGCTGGAGATGGAACCCACAGCTTCATGCATGCTGGGAAAACACTCTACTGAGTTACATACCCAGTCCTTATGGATGAATTATTCTTTTTTTTTGTTTGTTTGTTTTTCGAGGTAGGGTCTCTCTCTAGCCCAGGCTGAACTGGAATTCACTCTGTAGTCTCAGGCTGGCCTTGAACTCACTGAGATCCTCCTACCTCTGCCTCCCGAGTGCTGGGATTAAAGGCGTGTGCCACCACGCCCGGCTTTGAATTATTCTTTTATTTGTTGTAGTGTTTCGGATGGAGCCCAGGCCCTCATGTATGTTTAACCTCTGAGCTCCACCCTCAGCCCGGAAAAATGTTAACAAAAACAAAAAAGTCAGAGATGCTGGCCAACCTACTGCCCCTGGTCCATCTCAATGAAGCACTTCCACGGGTCCCCGAAGGCTGAGGTGGAGGTCCCCTGCGGCATCACTCTTGAGAGCTGCCTCTCTCCACGTGCCTGCTGGCCTTTGCATGAGTAAGTCACAGTGTTCTCTCATAGTGAAATGGAACACAATAAGGCCACTAGATCTGCCGTCCCACCCAGGGCAGTGCTGGACCTTGTGGGCTGGGTAAATGGAGCACCTCTGTTGGGCTGGCCTGGAGAACAGGAGAGACCATGGGAGGCCATCAGAATTAGGATGGGGGCCCTGCCTTGAGATCTTCCTGGTCACTGTGTCTACATCGTGGTCCCCGAAAATTGTCCATTGCCCAAGTAGTTGCTGCAGTCTTTGGTGGGTCATATGCGTGAGCTTACCTGAGAAAAACATCTCTGAGCTGACACCTGGGAGCTGGGAACTTTTCTGTATGTAAGTGATTTTCCTTTTGTCTCAACTATTCATTTGTTTATTTGCAGAGAGGGAGAGAGAGAGACAGAAAGAGAGAGGAAGAGAGAATGGGTACACCATGGCCTTATGCCACTGCAAACAAACTCCAGATGCATGTGCCACTTTATGCATCTGGCTTTACATAGATACTGGAGAATTGAACCTGGGCTATTAGGCTTTGCAAGCAAGTACCTTAACTGCTAAGCCACCTCCGGCTCCTCTATGTGATTTTCTTTCTTTCTTTTTATCTTTTTCTTTTTTGAAATAGGATCTCAGTCTGGAGCCTAGTATGACCTGGAACTCACTATGTAGCCCAGGCTGGCCATCATCCTGCCTCAGCCTCCTGACTGCTAGAATTACAGGTGCAAAACCCCTACAAGTGGCTCAAGAGATCGTTGTTTGTTTCAAGAAAGGGTCTCACTCTGTAGCCCAGTCTGGCCTTGAACTGTCTCAGCCTTCTAAGAATTAGGATTACAGGTGTGTACCATGAGGTGTTATTTACTTATCTCGAAGCTGTGGCCTACTCTAGCCCAGCGGGCCTCCTCTCCCGGCTTCCCAAGTGCTGGCATTACAGGCATTCGCCACCACTCTTGTCTATGTAGCTCTTTTTTTCCCCAAATAATTTATTTATTTGACAGAGAGAGGGGATGAATGGAGAGTGAGAGAGAGAGAGAGAGAGAGAGAGAGAGAGAGAGAGAGCACACCAGGCTTTCCTACCTCTGCAAATGAACTCCAGACACATGTGCCACTTTGCACATCTGGTTTTTTGCAGGTATTGGACAACTGCCCAGGCCTAGAGGCTTTGCAAACAAGTGTCTTTAACAGCTAAGCCATCTCTCCAGGCCCTGTGTAGGTATTTTTGAATAAAGGCTAAAGCCACCCATAGAGGACCCAGTGTGGGGGCAGCATTTCAAATCTCTCTTTGTGAACTATGAAGGAGCCCATCTAAGCTGTGGAAGCCAGAGAGTTCATGACCATTTGTGACAGCAGCCCCAGGAGGCTGGGCCTCTCACATGCACCCTGCAGGAAAGGATCTGACCATCCCCAGAGCTGGGCCTTTATCCCAGGCCCCTCTCTGAGCCCAATCTCCTTGTGGTGGCCCTTTGGGGTGCTATGGAAACTGTCACCACCCCTCTGGAGAAGGTGTCAGGCAGAACCTCAGGACTCTGAGCAGTAAGGTCCCTTGGGCTCCAAGGTCCACTTTGATCACCTCTCCTGGGGCTTCTGCTGCCATAGCACAGGTCACAGCCCACCCTGAGGGAGGAAAGCTTAGTTCCTGTCGGAAAATGGGCACCTTTCTAGATTGGGCATAGCCAGGCAAGGCCACCAGCCTCACAAGTGGCCAAGCATGTTAGCTGCAGATATTCACATTGTCCTCACTCTGCTCAACACACCTGCTCAGCCCCTGGCCTGCACTGAGGGCTGAGAGACCTAAAGTAATTGGAATACTTGCAGGGTCCATCTTAGGAGCCCCTGGCTCAGGGAGGGCAGCTGGCCAGGAAGATATGGGAGGGGACTCTGGTCTAACAGCAGAGGGGTGGGGACATAGTGCAGGGACAGTCGAAGCTCTTGGCTCCATGGAAGGCTCTGAAAGGAAGGCCTTGGCTACTTTGGAGTGGTGGGGTTAAAGGCATGAGCCACCACACCTTCGGCTACTTTGGGAATGAGCAGTCCGGCAGAAGCTCTGGCAGCTGAGGGTTCCTTGCCTGCACCTAGTACACCCCACCTGGCACTGGCAACCCCAGCCTGCAACTCTGGCTCCGAGGGACACCCTTCTACCGTCTGGAGTGGGTGGGTGAGTGTGGCAAGGCCTGTGGAGGAGGCAGGAGGTTTCCAAAATGGTTCCAAAAGGCACCAATAGTCCCCGGGGCCACCCCTCATAAACCCATCCAGGCCCCCTTCTGCCTATTCATTGACCTGCAGCCAGGTGTGAATTGGGCTCTCCAGGGACAAAATGGCTTTGATGAGCCAAATGGTGGGGTTCTTTCAGGGGGAGGCGGGGCAGTGGAGCCACCCAGCTAGTGTCCTGTGGAGACCCTGGAGAAGGAAGGGGCCGGGAGACTTTACAAGCCTGTGGAACCAAGCCTCCATCCACCACACAAATGGCCAGACCTCTTCCAAGCAAGGAGGCCCCTTGCAGGCGTGGACAGCAGGCTGGCCCCGAAATCATAGCAATCCTCCTGCCTCAGCCTCCCAGGTGCTGAGATTACAGGACCGCACCACCACACCTGGCTGGGACAGTGTGATGGTTTGATCCAGGTGTCCCCCACAAATGAATGTGTCTGAATGCTCGATCCCCAGCTGATGGCAGTTTGGGTATTAGAACCTTGTTGGAGCTGTGTTGTCGGGGGCGGGTTTATGGGGGTTAGAGCCAGCTTCCCCTTGCCAGTGTTTGGCACACCTTCCTGCCGCTGTTTGTAGGGCTGTTGCAGAGGTGATGTCCACCCTCTGCTCATGCCATTGTTTCCCCTGCCATCATGGAGCTTCCCCTTGAGTCCATAAGCCAAAGTAAACCCATTCCTCCCATCAACTGCCTTTGGTCGGGTTCTCTTCTGTGCCTTAACAAGAAGGTTGACTACAACAGACAGTGTCTTAAAGGGACCGAGAGGTCAATGGTGCTGAGTCTCAAAGCCTTTTGGGGCCTCAGAAGAAGCAGGGGAGCAGAGAGTAGTCCGGGCTCAGCTGCCTATGTGTTAGGGGACACATAGGAGCACAGGCTCCATGCTCAGTCATCCCTGAGCCCCCAGGGTATCACCAGCCTTCTCTGAATGGCCAGGACTGTGTCTGGGGGTCCCTGGGATGACCACCTGGATGTGTCCCCTACCAGCTGCCCTCAGCCTCTTCCCAGTTCCTTTCTGTTTTCCAAAACTATTTGATTTATTTGTAAGGAGAGAGAGAGAGAGAGAGAGAGAGAGAGAGAGAGAGAATTGGCACTCCAGGGCCTCTTGCCACTGCAAATGAACTCTAGGCGCATACACCACTTTGTGCACCTAGCATTACGTGGGTATTGGGGAAATTATGTTCAGGCCATCAGGCTTTGCAAGCAAGTGCCTTTAACTGCTGAGCCATCTCTCCAGCCTTCTTCCCAGTTTCTTGACCTGAGGTCCTGACATGCTCATCACCGTCCTGGAAATGGGCCACAGTCACGCATGTCAGGGGCCTGTTGCTGTCCCTACTAGGTGTGAAGGACCCCAGGTTGGGGCCCATACCCCACAGCTCAGACCTGCTCTACCACCAAGAAGCCAAGAGGGTTCTGTAAAGCCATGGGGCTCTCCTGACCTGCCAGGAGCATGCTGGGAAGGGGGAGAGAGGATCACGGTAATCACGTGTGATGTGCCAGATGCTGTGTCTGTCACAGGGTAACATGCTCCCTTCTCACCAGCCACCATCCCTAGAGCCAGTTTCAGGAGAAAGTTCTAGCTCCCCTGATGGGTCTCCAAGGCCACAGCTGCCCAAAGCAGGCCATTGTCATGGGGGGAGGGTTTGGAGAACCGGGTGCAGTCGCTAACTCGGGCAGGGTCTCTGATTCTCAGGCCTGATGCTCTCCTGCCCCTACTCTGACCCCAGTAGGACGCTGCAACCCTAAGGTCTTTGTGGGTCCACAGGCGGAAGTGGCCAGCGGGCAGTGGCTGTTATGTACCCATCCCAGAGGGGCCTGGAGTAGCAGGGCCTTGCGGCACACATCTTCAAGACAGGAAAAGGAGGTGTATGACTGACTCCCCAAAACCTGCCAAGGGCCCCCTCAGACCACCTAATCTGAGGAGCTAGGGTTGAAGGCCCTGGCCTAGCCACAGGCCTGGGCTTGTCTCCCCCTTCCCAGCATGCTCCTGGCACACACCTTTGCCCACCCCGCTCCTCTTTGCTGGGCACCTTGGCTCCTGCACTGACCTCAGGCCTTGAGTATGTGGGATGGCAGGTCCTCCAGAGACATTTTGCCTCAGATGATTCACACAGGCTGTCAGCGCCGTGTGTCCAATGGGACGTCGTGACCACGCTTATGCCTAGATGCACAAAGGAACGCAGAAGGCGAGCAAACATCCCTAGCTGTTATCATGGAGGACACCCAAAGAGAATTCCAGGGCTCAGGGGCTAAGTGTGTTTTCTGAGCAAGCCTGAGAGCCTAAACAGGCCTGAAACCACCCAAGTTTGAATTTCCAGATACCACAGAAACAGCTGCACATGGCCACAGGCTCCTGGAACCCCAATCCCAGGGAGCAGAGACCAGAGAATCTTCTGGGGTCATGACAAACGGCAATGCTCTGATATCAGCAATAGACTCGAAATAGACTAGCAACGGAACAGGCAGAAGAGATGCAGCCTGACACCGCATGGGTGTTCTGCTCCAGCCACTGCAGATGAGCACACGGGGTGCTGCAAGGGCTCATACATGTACACGTGAGCACACACACGCATGCATGCACGCACACATGCACGCACACAAAGAGAAGTCCAGGGCTCTCCAGAATGGAGTGACTGTTGGATTTGTGTGGAAAGAGGGGATTCCTTGGCTGAGGGATGAGTTGGGGGGTTTTCCTATCCACAGAGGAGTTTGAGCCTTTGTGCTGCACGCAGACATGTTTAGGGTAGGAAGAAAAGACCCCCAGAGAATGTGTGAAGGAAATACCCGTGGGACATGAGAATTTGAGAGGTAGCTAAGGTCTGGGTCAAGGCCATTGAAGACCACCCGGAACCACTCTCCTAGTGTTCTCTTGAGGCTTGAGCCAAAAGATGGGTGGGACCTGGGGGTGCTGTGTGACCCCTGGAGACATCTTTGTTTTTCTCCCCTTAGATAGTCTCCCCTGCTTCTATTCGAAGTCCAAGAACCCCAACCTCTGTGTGGGGAGTGGAGGTCAGAGCTGGGGCCTCCTGGCCCTCCTTCCTGGCTCTCTGCCTACCTCCACCTCCAGCCAGACAGAGGCAGAAACCCCTGGTGCCCAAGGGTTTTCACACAGGGCCTTGGCCACCAATAGCCTCTTCCCAAGGGGTACCCCAACCCCACAGTGGGCCACAGTGCCTTTCTTCCTAGCCCTCCTTCCAGGGTGTCCATTCTTTGACCAAATGTCTTTGATTTGACAGGAAGTCAGGCAGGCGCTAATCTGAGTTTAATTTCTGAAGCCAAGCCTTTGATTCAATACTTATTCATTTGAGTAATTAATGCCTCCAACTCCCCAGGCCCAGCTTCTCTTTCCTTATACACAAAGACAGACCCCACGGCCCTGGGGACCTCCTAACCGTTAATTTATACCCCCTGCGACATTCCAGGGGCCCGCTCAGTGGCCTAGGACAACTTGGCAGTCTCTACCAAGGACAGTGAGCTTCCCAGGACACGGGTCCAGGAGTAAGCCTGGACATCCGACTCTTGGATTAGTAGTCTGGGATTCAAACCCAAGTCTTGTTGAGTCCAGCCGTCCATCATTCATTCAATCAGTAAACACTTGTTAATTGCAACCTGCCAAGTGCTAGGTAAGTTTCTGCAGGGGCAGCACTTGTCCCCAGGGAGAAAACAGACTCCAATCTGGGGGGCTTTCAGTGGGGTTTGAACTGTGAGGGGGAACAACACCTACAGTAGAATGGGAAAGCGGGATGGCTCTCTATCCCGAGAGGAGACTTTCCAGATACGCCCCAGGTTCTGCTGGGGGTAGAGGAAGGGTCCTGGGAAGAATGGGGGGGGGTGAGAGGACAGGGCTACTTTCAGAGAGGAGGAGGGAGCCTAGAGCAGTTCCTAGAGGAAGTCTCTCTCTCTCTTTCTCTGTCTCTCTCTCTCACTATCATCTTTCCCTCCCTTTCTCCCTTTCCCTTCCCTCCTCTCATCTCTTTTCTTTTTTCTCTTTTTATTTTTTGGTTTTTTGAGGTAGGGTCTCGCTCTAGCCCAGGCTGACCTGGAATTCTCTAGGTAGTCTCAGGGTGGCCTTGAACTCAACAGCGATCCTCCTACCTCTGCCTCCGAGTGCTGGCATTAAAGGCGTGCACCACCACGTCTGGCTCCTTTTTTTTTTTTTTTACAAACCCAGGATGGACTTCCCCTGGACACTTCCTGCCATGGGAGCGAGGGGACAGTTGGGGCAGGCCTTGGCTATTGCAGCTTTTAGGGATAACCAGGAAACCCAATGTGGGCCCCGGGATGGCCCAGAAAGCCCTCTTTCAGAGGGTCTTTGCAGACAGCATTCAGAGGCCAAGATCAACCTGGGAAGTCCACAGGGCACCCCCAGATCTGACCCCCAGGAGCTCAGAGAAGAGCAAGGAGGAGAACTTATGCCTTCAGGTGAGGGTGGCCACAGGCACCCCACTGGGCTGTGGAGTCTCTGGCTTCCCCCAGGGAGGAGTCTCTGAGCAGAGACCTACACACAGGCACACCCACAGCACCAGCACCCCCCCCCCGGACATCTGCACACACGCGCCCTGGACACATACACGCACATGCACATGCACACAAACACAAGCAGGCACCGAGCACACCCACAGAAAGTGTCTTGGCACTCTGCACACCCATGTGCACCCTGGGGTTCCTACAGTCTGGGCGAGAAAGGAAGAACTCCTGAGAAACAACGCCATCTTGTGGTGACTATGGGACCGGTTGCAGACCAGGGGCTCATCCTTCTGGGGAATTCTTCTGCCTCAGTGGGCTGGAAATGGCGGTGATGCTCTGGAGCACTGGAAGCCCCAGGGCTGTCACTCCGCAGGCCTTTTACTTGGGAGAGGTTGGAATACTCTGATCAGAACTCTCCCCAGCTCACTACCCCAAAATGAGACTCACCAGATATACCCCGGGTTCTGCTGGAGGTATTAAGACCCCCCTTTCTCTCCATGAACTTTACTTGCCTCATCTGTGAAATGGGGTCATTCCACTGATGTTCAGAAGCCCAGGCACAAGTTGTCCTGAGTGTCCACATGGCCTACTTTGGATACCTCCACCTGGCCAGTGTCACCTGGGAACATAGCAGAAGCACAGCTGGAGTCACGCCCATCCTGTGACTTTGTCCTAACAACACCAGAGAATTAAGGTAGACCCCAGAACTCCTGGCAGAACTCCCCCAGATCCACCCTACTCCATAGGACTCTCCTCTCTCAGGCAAGTCCCTGTTCCTCACCCTGTCCACGGCCCATCCGAAAGGCCTAAGGGTCCAAGAATGAATGGGGGAGAGCAAGGTGGGAGGAAGTGAGGAGTGACTGGCTCTAAGACAGCCTGGGTAGGTGCTGCTGTGTTACCTTCAGCCAAGCACACACCCTCTCTGTGCCGCAGCGTCCTCCTCTGTGGAATGGGAGAGTCGTAAGGATCAAGGAACCCTCAAAGGCCTGGTCTACAGTAAGGCTCCAGGGACATCACTGACATGAGCTGGGTAGGGTCAGAGCTCTGCTCTATCTAAATATCTTCCCAGCAACTGGAGGGTGCAGCTGGGGGCTTGATGGCTGTGGCCGGGGTTCCCCATTTCAGACTGCTGGCGGTAGGCTTCCCATATTTTCATAATTCACCCGGCACCAATTAGTCCTTCCCTGTCAGTGGGAGCACGGTGGAGCCCCTCCCCGGGAGAAGGGGAGAAGGTGACATTCGAAAGCTCAAGGACTTTCTCCTCATTCTGGTCATGTTAATTTCCCCTGTGTGTCCCTGGAAAGAGATTTCAGAGCACGACAGCATCCTGGCAGGAACCTGAAGTCTGAATCAGGCTGTGTAATTTGCTAATTGGCTAATTTTCTAATTGAGCCTGGAGATTTGGAAAGGAGGACTCTTCTCCAGGCTGAGGGATAGATTGGTTTCCTGAGCTGTACTGACTAATGAGCAGGAATCTTCCCTTTAGGACTATTAGAGAGCGCTGGTCTAAGTGGGGCTCACCCCAGGGCCAAGGCCAGGGCCCCCCTCTAGTCCAGCAGCCTGCTTCAAAGGGAATCTGAGGCCCATCCTGAGCATGCCCGGCCCTCTTCTGCCTCCTGGGTCCACCCTTCTCCTTGGGCTCAGCTTCAGGGGCCAGGGTCCCATGGCAGTGAAGGAGGTGGAATTAAGAAGGAAGGCACAGAGCTGGGCATCTTTGCACCCACCCGCGTGTGCCATCCTGACCCCGGGTTCTGGAGTCCACCGAGCCACAAGCGTTCTGAGACTGTTCCGAGCACCTGCTGTGCACCAGGCTCTGCCATTAGTACTTGTTCTTAACAATCTTCTAGAATCTTCTCAACTATCGACCATAAGGCAGGCTCTGCTATGATCCCTACTTTATGTGTGGGGGGCATGCATGCATGTTCGGTTGCCTGCGTAGGTGTGGGTTCATGTGTGCACGGGTGTGTGTGTGGGTATGTGTGTGTATGTGTGTGGGTATGTGTGTGCACAGATGTGGGTACATGTGTGTGCATGGGTGTGGGTACGTGTGTGCACGGATGTGGGTACATGTGTGGGGGGGTGTGGGTAGATGTGTGGGTGTAGGTACATGTGTATGTGTGGGTGTGGGTATGTGTGTGCATGGGTGTGAGTACTCGTGTGTGCAGGGTGTGGGTACATGTGTGTGTGTACAGGTGTAGGTACTATATGTCTGCATGGGTGTGGGTACATGTGTGTACATGGGTATGGGTACTTGGGTGTGCATGGGTGTGGGTACATGTGTGTAGGTGGGTATGATGGGTACATGTGTGTGTGGGTGTGCATGGGTGTGGGTACATGTGTGTGTGTGGGTGTGCATGGGTGTGGGTACATGTGTGTGTGGGTGTGCATGGGTGTGGGTACATGTGTGGGGGTGTGCATGAGTGTGGGTACATGTGTGTGCACAGGTGTGGGTACCATGTGTGCACGGGTGTGGGTACATGTGAGTGCATGTGGGTTTGGAGGCCAAAGGCTGATGTCAAGTATGTTCTTCAATCGTTTTCAACATTTTAAAGAAATTGGCTTTGCTGCCTCTCTTCTACATTTCCACGCCATTCCTTGTGCAGCTGTGGTCGTGGCTACTCCAGGCTCATGCCACTTCTCAGCCTGGCTTTCTGTCAGTACTGGGCAACTGACCAGGGGCCCACGGAACCCAAGCTCACTGATTCGGCTAGGCTGTTCAGCCAGCACATCCGGGGTCCCATGCATGTGCCTCTGCGCCTGGCATTTGGCACGGGTGCTGTGGGTCTGAACTCAGTCCTCCTGCTGTGGCAGTTGTCACGTTACCCCCGAGCCATCTCCACCCGCAGCTATGGCCTTTATCCAGTTCACGACTGTGACAGGTACAGCCTGAGGTCACCCGTGAAGCAGTGGGCACTGCATCACTTTGGGTGTACGCTCCAAGATCAAGACCATCCTAAGTGCCATCACTTCCCCAGGAAGCCACCAGGGAGGGACAGAGGAAGATCACCCCGCTCGCAGTATCGGTGGAGGGGCCTCGGACTCAGGGCATTGCAGCTCAGGGCATCGCTCTTTCTTGGGGTTCAGGCTGATAACACCTGGAGGGTAATTGCATAATAACAGCTCCATAATTGTCTGGAGCCATGTCTCTGCATCCCTGCAGCTGGCAAGATCCTGAGTCACTCGTCACTCACGGGACCTTCCAGGAAGCTTCAGAAGGCCACTGCCTTCCCCAGAAGGTGAAGCCACATGGAGGTTAATGACTTGATGTGGGTCACCCTGCCCTACCCACAGGACACTGCCATCTTTTATCTTGGGACAGTCAACTCCCCCTGGCCATAAATGGTGTCCTTTGCACACCCGGAACCCTTGTCACATGGGGCTACGGATCACTGACCTGCTTGTTTGTTTATGAGATATTTTTAGCTTGCCCTCTATTGCCCTGAGCACCCCGACTTTCTCTGTGAACAGAAAGGAGACAGACTATGCGTGCATGTTGTTATAATGCTGGGTTCACTTTGGGGCAATATAAGGAGCCATTGAGGTCATTCTCCTGCCAGGAGTAACTCCATCACCACCGATGAGCCTTGGTGGGCCTGAGGCTGACCATGGCTATGGGCAAGGGTGGAGGGCTTCCTATGGAGACTCCCCTGAACTGCGCTGACCCCAGAGTGTGTCAGAACCCCTCCTGGAGTCCTTGAGTACTTCTGGGAATGAAAAGTCCTGAGCACCCAGCACCCACACCGCATTCCAGCCACCCAGAGAAGAAAGGCAAGAGCCTCAGCAGGGACACATGTTCTGCACATGCGGAGCAGGGGAGGCTGGGGAAGCTGGGTTCAAACTACGTGGGACTGTCTCAAAACCAAGACAAGAGGGCTGAAGAGATAGCTTAGCGGTTAAGGTGTTTGCCTGCAATGCAGAAGGACCTGAGTTGGATTCCCCAGTGCCCATGTAAAGCCAGATGCACAAGAGGGCGCAAGTGTCTGGAGTTCATTTGCAGTGGCTGGAGGCCCTGGGGTGCCCATTCTCTCTGTCCCCTCTCTGTCTGCCTCTCTCTCTCTCAAATAAAGAAATAAATAAAATATTAAAAAGAAAAACCAAGACACGAGTCAGGTGTGCTGGGGCATCCCTTTAAGCCCAGCCCTCGGGAGGCTAAGGCAAGAGGTTCCCTGGGAGTTCAAGGTCAACCTGGGGCTGCCGAGTGAGTTCCAGGTCAGCCTGGGCTGGAGGGAGAACTTGGGAAACATGTCTCCTATACTTTGCCAGGATTTACTCAGCACTCTACTTAGCTGAGCCAAAGGCAGAAGGTTGCATGGAGATTTTTATTAATTGATGGAAGATTTGGTTAATAGACCCTATTGGTGGTCCTTCTCCTTCTCCCTGTCCTTCTTATTATTAATAATTATTTTCAAAGTACAGTCTCATCCAGCCCAGGCTGACCTGGAACTCATTCTCCTACATCAGCCTCCTGAGTGCTGGAATTAAAAGTATGTGCCAACATGTCTGGCTTGGTTCTCTTTAACGGAATGCTTTTGTAAAAAAAAAACTTTATTTATTTATTTGAGCCGGGTGTGGTGGCGCACGCCTTTAATCCCAGCACTTGGGATTCAGAGGTAGGAGGATCACCATGAGTTCAAGGCCACCCTGAGACTACATAGTGAATTCCAGGTCAGCCTGGATTAGAGCGAGACCCTACCTCGAAAAACCAACCAACCAAATAAACAAACAAAAAACAACTTTATTTATTTATTTGAGAGAAAAAGAGAGAGAGACAGGTCCTGCACTACCAGGTCGCTAGGCTCTGCAGATTATGGCATACCAGGGCATCCTGCCACCATGCTTGCACCACTTTGTGCATCTGGATCTATGTGGGTCCTGGGGAATTGAAACCTGGCCATCAGGCTCTGCAAGCAAAGCCTTTAACCACCGAGTCCTTGCTCCAGCACTAGGATACCTTTGTTGAGACAGGGTCTCATGTAGCCCAGGCTGTTATCTCTGTAGCTGAGGCTGGCCTTCAATTCCTAATCCTTCTGCTTCTTTCTTCCAGAGCACAGTTTAATTTATTTGCAAGTGGAAAGAGAGAGAGAGAAAGAGATAGATAGATAGATAGATAGATAGATAGATTGATAGATAGATAGATAGATAGACAGACAGACAGAGAGAATGGGTACACCAGGGCCTTCCACTACTACAAATAAACCCTAGATCCATGCACCACTTTGGACATCTGGCTATACATGAGTACTGGGGAACTGAACCCAGGCTGTCAGGCTTTGCAAGCAAGTGTCTAAACTGCTGAGCTATCTCCCAGCCCCTAAAGTGTAATTTTAAAATAATTGTTTTGTTTTGGATAATTTTAGAGTTATTGGAACAGTTACCCGAAGAGTAATTTCCAGCCATGCATGGTGGCCCATGCCTTTAATCCCAGCACTTGGGAGACAGAGGTATGAAGATGGAAGTGAGTTCAAGGCCACCCTGAGACTACAGAGTGAATTCCAGGTCAGCCTGGGGCTAGAGAGACCTTACCTTGAAAAACCAAAGAAAAGAAAAGAAGTGCAATTTCTTTCTTAAAAATATATATTTTATTTATTCATTTTCAAGCAGATATAGATAGATAGAGATAGAGAGAGAGAAAGGGAGAAACAGAGAGAGAGAGAGGGAGAGAGAGAGAGAGAGCACACCAGGGCCACCACCTTGTGGGTCTGGCTTATGTGGGTCCTGGGGAATTGAACCCAGGGCCTTAGGCACTGGAGACAAGTGCCTTATCCGCTGAGCCATCTCTCCAGCCCAAAAAGTGTAATTTTTATAGAGCCTTTACTAAATCACGTTGATTGTTAAGTCTGGTATGGTGGCACATGCCTGTAATCCCTGTACTTCAGAGGCCTAGGCAGGAAGGTTAGAAGTTTACAGTCAGCCTGGGCTACATAGTGAGTTCCAGGCCACCTTTGGCTACGTAGTGAAGCCTAGTCTGAAAAAAAAAATCAATAAAAAATTTAAACAGTTTACCCTAGCTAGGCACTGTGACCCACGCCTTTGATCCCAGCATTTGGAAGGCTGAGGTAGGAGGATCTCCATGAATTCAAGGCCTGTCTGGGCTAAAGGGTGAGTGAGTTCTAGGTCAACCTGGACTAGAGTGAGACCTTACTTCAAAAACCCCAAACCCCAAAACCAAACAAAGCAAGTTTACCCTGACGTTAATACCCAGTATGCCCTGTCAATGTTTGTAAAGCAGAGCCTGTCATGGGGTGATATGCCCCCACAGCACACGTAGCTCAAGTCCAGTGTTACAGTGTAGGTGGAGGTCTTTACTGGGTCCATCCAGGCTGTGGTTTGCACCTGCAGAGAGTCACCTGTCTACTCTCCTCCCCTGGAGTGGACACCAGCTCCTGCCACCTCCTCAGCCCAGGTTGAGACCTGCATACACCTCATCTCAGTGATGGAGGCTCAGTGTAGAACGTGTGGAGGCCACCCAGGTCCTTTACCTCGGTGGTACAGGACCATTTGCCACTGTTCTCTTCTGGAAGGTGACCCCACAAGTTAGGTCAGTCTAGAGCTGTCCGTGCCACTTCATCACCATGGTTACCTATGGCTACTCCAGACTAGATGGACTGGGTGGTGTGAATACACCGGATCATGAAGACATAAGGACAAGACTGGGAAATACCTCCCAATGCTTCCTTTAAAAAATATTTTGCCGGGCGTGGTGGTGCACGCCTTTAATCCCAGCACTCGGGAGGCGGAGGTAGGAGGATCACCATGAGTTCAAGGGCACCCTGAGACTCCATAGTGAATTCCAGGTCAGCCTGGGCTAGAGTGAGACCCTACCTCGAAAAACCAAAAAAAAAAATTTATTTATTTGCAAGCAGAGAGAGACAGAGAGAAGAGAGACAGAGAGAATGGGCATGCCAGGACCTCTAGCCACTGCTAAATGAACCCCAGATTCATGCTCCACTTTGTGCATCTGGCTTTACATAAGTACTGAGGAATGGAACCCCCGGTCGCTAGGCTCTGCAGGCAAGTGCCTTAACCACTGAGCCATCTCTCCAGCCTCCCCAGTACTTCTTAAATGTTGATTATATGATGGGTTAAATAAAATATGTGATCAAAATGACTTTTACCTATTTCCTTTTATTTCCTACTTTTAGTGTAGCTAGAAAATCTGAAATTGCTTATAAGATAAGCCCTGAGACAGGAAGATTTATTGTGTTCTTGTGCCATCTGAAAACCTGGCATCGTGTTGCCCAGCCTGTGTCTGCCACCCACCCACACCCCATGTCAGGGACCACAGCAGAACGAGGGCCACCATTGAAAAACTACACTGGACTGGAGGCCACAAAAGAGCAGTGCAGGCTCCCAGCTACTATCCGGGGTCAGTGGCCAGAGCATGCGTCCCCAGTCCCTACTGGTGTGCCCAGTAGCTGGCACTGATTCACAGGACAATCCTGGGTCACACTACAAGGAAATGACTTCCCAGGGCTGTTTCAGTCTGGCTCAGGGGTCACTTGCTGGTCATGTCCCCAAGTAACCTGTCACCTGTGTCTGGTCCTCTACTCCCAGGAAAAGCAGGTGTGGGGTCTCCTCGAGTATATTTTGTTTGAATGTTTTTAAAAAATATTTTATTTATTCATTTTCAATCAGAGAGATTAGAGAAGAGAGAGAGAGAGAGAGAGAGAGAGAGAGAGAGAGAGAGAGAGAGAGAGAGAGCGAGCACACCAGGGCCACCACCTTGTGGGTCTGGCTTATGTGGTTCTGGGGAATTGAACTGGGCCTTAGGCACTGGAGGCAAGTGCCTTAACCGCTGAGCCATCTCTCCAGCCCCTCGAGTATATTTTAATATACACATACTTTAGAAAAGAGCCACTTTAGGCTGGAGATGTAGTTCAGTGATAGAATGCTTGCCTACATGCATCCCGCTAGCATTCCAGCTCTGGTACAACAAGATACAGAACTACTTCTAACCAGTGGCTTCTTTTTAAAAAAAAATTATTTATTTATTTGAGAGAGAGAAGGAGAGAGAAAGAGAGACAAAGACAGAAAGAAAGAGGCAGAGAGAGAAGGAGAGGAAGAGGGCCTCCCACCACTGCAAATGAACTCCAAACACATGCACCACTTTGTGCATCTGGCTTTACATGGGTGCTGGGGAATCAAACCCAGACCATCAGGCTTTGCAAGGGAGGACCTATCACCACTGAGCCATCTCCCTAGTTCCAGTAGCTTCCTGATCGCTGGTTCTTCCGTTCTTTCTTTTGTGAGACAGGGTCTCATGTAGCCCAGGCTAGCCTTGGACTGGAGACTAGCCTCGAACTTTTGGTCCTTTTGCCTCCACTCCTGAGTGCTGGGATTCTAGGTGTGTTTTATGTTTACTCAGTTTTATGGGGTGCCAAGATCAGAAGCTGGGGCATCCCGTGTGCTAGGCAGGCATTCTACCAACTGAGCTTCACCCCCAGACCCTAGTGTTAGTCCTTTAAAAAATGTGATTACTTTCCTGAAATTACAGAGTGAAGAGATGAATGAAGGGCTGAAGAGATGGCTTAGCGGCTAAGGCGTTAGCCTGCAATGCAGAAGGACCAGAGTTCGATTCCCCAGTGCCCATATACAGCCAGATGCACAAGAGGGCGCATGTGTCTGGAGTTCATTTGCAGTGGCTTGGAGGCCCTGGTGCACCCATATTCTCTGTCTGCCTCTCTCTCTCTCTCTCTCTCTCTCTCTCTCTCTCTCTCTCTCTCTCTCTCTCTCTCAAATAAATAAATAAAATATTTAAAAAAAAGAGATGAATGAATAGGGCACTAAGGGTCTGGGGAGTTGGCTCAGTGGTGAAAGGCACTTGCTTGTCTTTGAACTTGTGTGCCCAGGTTCAAGTCCCAAGCCACCCACGTAAACTGAACACAGAAAGTGCCATGAGCATCTGGTGTCTGCTTACAGCTGCAAGAGACTTCAGCATGCCTATATACACATACACACGTGCAAACGAATAAAAAACAGTTTATAAAGAGAATACGGCCGCTGGGCGTGGTGACGCACGCCTTTAATCTCAGCACTCAGGAGGCAAAGGTAGGAGGATCGCTGTGAGTTCCAGGCCAGCCTGAGACTACAGAGTGAATTCCAGGTCAGCCTGGGCTAGAGCGAGACCCTATCTTTATCCCCCTCCATCCCCCCCCCAAAAAAACACAACAAAACTAAGAATATGGTAACACGATACTTTCAGGGATCATTTCTGTTCTATGTAGTTTCTAGTTCATTACTAAAGAAGTTTCTTGGACTGTGTAGTTTACCGGAAACCATGGGGAGGAGGCGTAATGTTCTCTCATTTTCTACTGATGATGGTTCTTTCTCTCCTTCAGGAGGGTCAGAGGGAGAGGATGCCATCTGAGTGATTAAAAATTTTTTTTAAAATATGGTTTCAAAAAAGAGGAAAAGAGCCAGGCATGGTGGCGCACGCTTTAATCCCAGCACCTGGGGAGGCAGAGGCAGGAGGATCACCATGAGTTCAAGGTCACCCTGAGACTACAGAGTGAATTCCAGGTCAGCCTGGACTAGAGCGAGACCCTACCTCGAAAAAAAAAAAAAAAAAGAGGAAAAGACTATGTTTTTCAGACAGGGGCTCCCTATGTAGCCCAGGCTGGCCCTGAACTCACCACGATTCTCCTGCTTCAGCCCCCCAAGTGCTGGAATTAGGGGTATGAGCCATACCTTGCTCAGCCTCCCTTAGAGTGAGCTGTGACGTATCCCCTGTATGTCTTCCCCCAACCTCCAACCACACAAAAGCCGAGATATATGGGCGTGGGGTGCTTGGGATATACATGGTCAATTGCATCAATTCATGCGAGCAGAAGCAGAAGGTTTCAGGGTACCTGTACAACCCAGGAGTGGGGTGCTGGGTGTCCCCTGGACAGACATGTGCCTGGGGAGCTCACAGGCCTCAACTCTAGAAATCCCACCCAAGGGCCCAGGGCCAGGGGAAAGGAGACTCTCCACTTTATACTTCTTGCAGGATGGGGTTGTTCTGCATGTCCCCTCTGTCCCACCCCCAGCCCAGGAGAAGCTGGCTTATTCCTCCTAAATGCTGGACCCTTGGGTGCCAGACCCAAGATGAGGAAGGGGACAGGATGGACAGCTATGAAATCCTTCGTTTCACCAAGCAAATAGAACTGGTGACCCGGAGCCTCCACCAGGCCCCCGAGTACCCCCCAGGGCCTAGGAAGATGGGGACAGCTGCCCAGCTCCAAGGTCAGTGGGACCCTGTAAAAGCCTAGCCTCCATCCTGTTGTACCAAATACTTCCTCAAGGGGGAGCTCTTGAGGCCAGGACCCTGACAGCCCACCCAATACCAGGGGGTCTTGGGCAAGTCTTTAATTTCCCTCTCTGTAAAATGGGGACAGTGACACCCGCTGACATAGGAGGAGGGTGGATCATGTGAGGCCAGGCTGTCCCTCCTATAACCACTGCTAGGTTGACTCCTTGAAGTCCCTTGTCTGTCTCAAAGCGGACTTTGACTCCCAGGTAACCCCACTCTTATCTCATCCACTTCCCCTTAAAAATACACCCAGAGAAAGAAATGCCAGAGCAAGCCAATGGGTGGCTCAGGACGCCCCCTGCAGGCTGTCGGCTCAGGGCCTCGCTTCATCCCTTTAGGATCTCAACACTTAGGGGTTCCCAAGCACACTGGTTTAAGAACTGTCCCCACCCCACCTTCAGCCTTTAAAAACAAAACACTGAATGAACCTGGCCCATGTTGGCTCATGCAACAGGTTAGATGGGGCCACCATCCTTACCAGGGGGGCTCCTGATGAGCCCTCCTGCCCTTGAACCCAGTCAGGCCCCACTCCCACCCACCCACCCCAGACACTCCCAGCTGTCCTTTCCTTGGAGGGGGGGGGTCTCATAGTTATAGTTGGAGGTCTGTTCGCACAACATCCCCGAAGCGGGTCTCTCCCAGTGTCCTGATTTCCCAGAGCCCTCTCTAGGTCCCCGTAGTTAAAGGAGCCCACCCTGGATCCTGCCTCAGATGGGCATGGCATGGGTTGGGGTGCAGGCTTGACCATGTGGTTGATCACCGGGCTCCCTCTTTCCTGGGCATTTGCAGAAATGCAGGAGTGATAGTGTCTCCTTCCCATACTCAGGAGTGGAGCTATTGGGGGCATGGGGAAGGAGACCAGGCTCAGAGACAGAAACCAGGATGCACAGGCTGGTGGGGTGGGGGGAGGATGACAGATGTGGTCTTTCTGCTTGTAATCCAGGAAACAAACAACACATCCCGGAGTCCCCAGAGCCAGGAGCTGCACCATGGTGTCACCAGGCTGCAAGGTCCCCTCCTAGACACCCTCCACTCTGCTGTGGGTCCCATCTCCCTGTCCCCAGCCCTGCCCTCTTATCTGTGGCTCTTGTGCAAGCCCAGCAGGGCTGCCCCACCCTGGGCCTGTTGCTGGCCCTGGTGAAGGGCCGGATGCATTGTCAGCTTATCTGGTCATAAAAGTCTGTCTTATCTCCGGCAGCTTTTCACCACCAGTCCCCGCTTTATGCTTTTACAAGGACAGGGTGCTTCTTGAGAGGTGCCTGGTGGTGGGAACACACAGACCCCCCTCCTCCTTAACTCCATGTCCCAGAGCCGGCCCTGCTCAGAGCTGGGAGCCCTGGGAACGCTGTGTGGGTGGGCGGCAGAAGTGGAGGCCCCAGATGAAGGGGGGGTGTGCATTAGGACCAGTCAGGACTCCCCTGCTTTTGGCGAGTAGATGAGTGAAGACCACCTCAGGGCACCCTGGTGAGCTCTCTCCTCTTCTCATCGGTCCTTGGAGTGCCTGGCTAGTTCTGTACCCGTCAGTGCCACCCGCCTGAGAGAAAGGTGAAGTCCTGGGCAGGAAGCCAGTAGCTGGGGCTAGACCCTCGCTCTGAGCCTTAGCCATCTTCTGAGTCTCGGTTTCCTTACCTGTAAAGTGAGCCTCACCATTTTGACAGATGTCTGTTGGAACCACAGGAGCT
The DNA here is from genome assembly GCA_004024765.1 of Zapus hudsonius. Taxonomy (NCBI): domain Eukaryota; kingdom Metazoa; phylum Chordata; class Mammalia; order Rodentia; family Dipodidae; genus Zapus; species Zapus hudsonius. The sequence continues at coordinate 9,765 of PVHP010009968.1, read as the reverse complement.
GGCAGCAAAGGGGGTCTGAACCATGTGATGCTACTCATAGAAGGTTCTAGAAGCTTGATTCCTGTTTCCAGCCCATTCCTGTGGGCTGTCTAGATCCCACCTTCTCCTAAGAATTCCTTGTTCCCCTACTTCTTGCTTCCAAACCTCTTGAGAACATGGGATGGTGGGTGCCCCGCAGCCTCTCCGTCTGTGGTCAGCACCCCCAGCCCAGCAGAGGCTCCAGGCTAGCTCAGCGCTGTGAGGCCACAGGCCAGTTACTTCGCTTCTCTGATTTCCAGCTTTCTCCTTCTCAATGGGAGAGACAGCTGCATTCTGTTTTTTAATGTTTTCTTTTTTTTTTTTTTCAAGGCAGGCTCTCCCTCTAGCCCAGGCTGACCTGGAACTCACTCTGTAGTTCCAAGTTGGCCTCAAACTCACAGCAATTCTCCTATCTCAGCCCCCTGAAAGCTGGGATTGAGGGCATGTGCCACCACACCCAGCTTGATTTTGATTTTTTTTTTTGACACACCGTCTCCTGTGGCCCAGTCTGGCCTTGAACTACCTGTGAACCCAGGCTGATCTGAACGCATGATCCTCCTCCACTGCGCATGTACCCCACCACACCTGGCTTTTAACCACTCGGGATCAGACCCTGGGCTAAAAGAACTCTTGATCGGAGTAAACTCTTGGATGTAGAAGGTTCCATCTTTGGGTGTGATGACTCACAGAGCCTGTGTAGCGCCCTGCGCCCAGATCCGGCACAGCCTCCTGGAGCGAGCCGTGTTTTCCTCTCTTTCCAGGAGGGCAAGGTTCACAGGCTTTCACTAGGCCTCAGCCCTGATGGGGACCTCAGACCTTAAAGATGGGGTGGGGGAGGGCAGTGAGGTCAGGGACCCTCACCAACTTGCTCTCAGAGTCACCCCATCTACCCTTGGGCTCAGCAGGAGCTGGTGCCCCCACCTGGGCCTCTCCCGATGAGCCTGAGGTGGTCAGGGAGGAGAGAGCAATGCCTCACCTTGAACTTGAGTCTCCTGACAGTCACCAGCCCATGCAGCTCTTCCTCCATGACCCCCACAGAGCCATGAGGAGGCTCAATGCGTTCATGTCTGCAGAGGAAGAGACATCGAAACATGGGAGAAGAGAAGAAAAAAAAATGTCATCCTAGCACTCAGGAGGCTGAGGCAGGAGGATTGCCAAGAATCCAAGGCCAGCTTGAGCTATAGTGCCTATCTCAAACAAACAAGTATTAAACACATTTAAAAATAAAATATGGGGCTGGAGAGATGGCTCAGCGGTTAAGGCACTTGCCTCCAGTGCCTAAGGCCCCGGGTTCAATTCCCCAGGTCCCACATAAGCCAGACCCACAAGGTGGTGGCCCTGGTGCACTCTCTCTCTCTCTCTCTCTCTCTCTCTCTGCTTGAAAATGAATAAATAAAATATTTAAAAAAAAATAAAAATAAAAATAAAATATGGTGGGCTGAGAGATAGCTCAGTTAGTAAAGTGTTTGCTTCAAAAGCATAGAACTCAGGCCAGGCGTGGTAGCGCACGCCTTTAATCCCAGCACTCGGGAGGTAGAGGTAGGAGGATCACCATGAGTTCAAGGCCACCCTGAGACTACAGAGTGAATTCCAGGTCAGCCTGGACTAGAGCGAGACCCTACCTCAACCACCCCCCCCCAAAAAGGCATAGAACTCAAATTTGAGCCCCAGGACTCACCCAGCACCGGTGAGGCAGAGACAGAGGGACCCCCAGGGCTCAATGGACATTTAGTCTGGCCTAATGGGTGAACTCCAGGCCAAGAAGAGACCCTGTCCTGTTGCAAAGAAGGTGGCTATGTTCCTGAGGGTGACACCTGCAGTTGTCCTCTGGCCTACACACACACACACACACACACACACACACACACACACACACACACACACACACCTTAAATAAAAAAAAAGAAAAAGCCAGGCATAGTGTCATGGAGCTCTGCTCTGGCTGTCCACTGGGGGTCTGACGTCACTGCAGAGACCATCCTTGTGCAGGGGAGGCACAATGTCATGTCTGACCATGACCTGGCCCCCGTAACAGGGGACCCCGGGCCTATCCGTCCAGGTCTTTCCCTTCTTTCAGGTGAGGTGTTTTTAACCCCAGTACTTGGGAGGCAGAGGTAGGAGGATCTCTGTGAGTTCGAAGCCAACCTGAGACTACATAGTGAATTTCAGGTCAACCTGGGCTAGAGAGAGACCCTACCTCAAAAAACCAAAATAAACAAGCAAACAAACACATAAATAAAATAAAAAAGGAAATATCTAAAATATGCACAAATCTATGCAGAAACTGACTTGGAATGACGTCACCGTGGCTCTGCAGTGGGTTGAGTCCTCCCCTCCCCGTGGACACACACTGTCTTAACATGGCTTCCACACGTGACCTTTACAGGACCACCTTGAGCAGGTCTCCTTCTTCTAAGAGCTGGGAGGAGGGGAGGCGCCCACAAGGACCAAGAGGAGGCTGGGCAGATGTGGCCACAATTCAGACAGAACTCTGGAGCCGAGGTGGAGGGACCAGGAAGGGAGCCCCTGGGATCCTCGCTGGGGAATGTGCTCTATGACACTGACTTGGAGCTCCTGGCCTTCACGTTGACAGGACATGTCTGTCCTGCTCAGCCACAGCGTGAGGCCATTTGTCACCGCTGCAGCAGAACCCCTTACACTTTTTTTTTTTTTTTGGTTTTTCGAGGTAGGGTCTCGCTCTAGCCCAGGCTGACCTGGAATTCACTATGTAGTCTCAGGCCGGCCTGGAACTCACAGTGATCCTCCTACCTCTGCCTACCGAGTGCTGGGATTAAAGGCGTGCGCCACCACTCCCGGGCCCCTTACACTTTTAATCTGTCAAACTGGACCTGGCTCCAGTGAGCTTGAGAGAAACTGAGGCCCCTGGAGAGCCAGATCCTTGCCAGGGTGGATCATCCCTGGCACTGCCCAGACCTTGGAAGCTGCCATCCCTGGTCAAGTTGCTGTGACCATAACATCTCTGAGCAGCCACTACCCACTCATCCATGGAGAAGCAGGTAGCCAGAGCCAGTCCTCCAAGGCACCCATGGCTAGTGCCACGCTCATAAGTAAGCGCCTACTGTATGCATGGGGCCGAGCCCTGAGCTCTGGTTACAAATTTCATGTAACAGAGGGGAAACTGAGGCCCAAGGGTTGACATCATGACCTTCGGTCACACTGCTGCCAGTGAAGTTAGAAGGTATGTTTGTCCAGCAGCGACTGGGCCATTGCAGGACGTTTTGTCTGGGAGTAGAAAGGTGGGTGGTCTGGTGCTTTGAGCCTCCTGGGAGGGTCTTCAAAGGCAATGACTTGGTGGGCTTCCTTCCCACCCTTCCCTGGACCCACATTCAGCAGGCTCCACAGTCAGGGCTCTTCCTTTGAGTCCCCAGTAAGCTTCCTGGACAGACCCCTGGCTCCCAGATGTGCTTGTCACATGGCCCAGCTCTGCCCCCTCCCAGACCACTGGCTGGGGGACCCAGAACTGGCAGTATCTTTGAACCCCACCATTACAGGGGAAGATCAGGGCCGGTTGCCAGGTGGAGGGTATCTTGGAAGTCTTGGCTTAGGGGACAGTTGAAACCCACCAGATCCTAGACCCCAGGCCTATTCACGCAGACAGAGCTGGGACCCTTTGGGGACCAGGAGTTCCCAAAGACAGGGTCTGTATCTTGGTGCCCCTCCCAGGGATGCCTGGTACACAGGTGGTGCTCCATACATGTCAGAGGAAGGAGAACTCTCTGGAGCAGACGGCAATCACATAACCTGGCTCCAGCCCTTGTTGGCCCGGCACCTACCTCTCATCCACTGGCCTGACTCAAACCCTAAACAGCTAACATTCCTTCTTGCTGCCCCCAGGACCCTAGAATCCAGCTGCTTATGCCCTGCGTGTCCATGAAGCAGAGGGAGGTGGTGTAATGCCTCACCAAGCTCCTCAGGAAGCAAGGTGGAACAGAATCTACACCAAGGGGCTCAGGCAGCCCGAGGGGCACCGCGGCTCCCTTGCTGATTCTGGAGCAGAGCCTGACTTGCTGGATGGCTAACCCTGGGGGGACACAGTCATGTCTCTTACCTCCTGTGGCCTAGGGAAGGAGCAAGGCGATGAAACCTGCTGACATGGACAGGGAGCTAAGCCCATGCGCACCACGAGGCAGGCATGGCTTCTGATCGTGGGAGGTGATGAGGTTCCTGGGACCTCCTGGGTGGCCCGTCCCCCTGGGAGGCTTGAACAGCTGTTGAAGTGAGCCAGCCATCTGGTTGCCAGCTGGGAATTATTCTACTACCATCGAGGCCCAGGCACACCTTCCCAAATAGCTGGCTGGGGCGATCCCAGGTCTAGTATCCCCAGATTCGCAAAAGACCCATCCCAAGTTCTTGCTTCTTGCCAGGAGCTCGACAGAGCAGACTTCCTCTGTGCAGATGGAGAAACTGAGGCTGAGACAGGCCTTAGGCCTGGGTAGACCTTGCCAGAGGGCTGGCCTCAAACCCAGATCTCCGAGCCTCCCTCCAGAGCTCTTTCTGGGATCACCATGTGACCCTAGCGACCCTGGCCCCAGGAGGATTAACACGGGGTTTGTGTGTGTGTGTGGGGGGTTCTGATTTCTTGTCTTGACTTTTTCTTTTTTAGAACTTTTTATTGACAGCTTCTATAAGTTCCATAAACCATGATAATTCCCTCCCCACTCCCTTTGCCCCCCCCCCAATCCACTCTCCATTGAATTTCTTCTCTTTTTCAATTAGTTTCTCTTCTATATTGATGTCGTCATCTTTTCCTCCTATTATGAAGGTCTCGTGTAGGTAGCGTCTGGCACTGTGAAGTCATGAATATCAAGGTCGTTTTGTGTCTGGGCGTTTGCATTGTAAGCAGTCCTGCCCTTCCTTTGGCTCTTACATTCTTTCTGCCACCTCTTCCGCAATGGACCCTGAACCTTGGAAGGTGTGACATGTCTCAGTGCTGAACACTCCCCTCACTGTCACTTCTTCTCAGCACTATGGTATCTTTTGAGTCACCCTAGTGGTCACCGCCATCTGAGAAGAGAAGCTTCTCTAGCCAAAAATGAGAGTAGCATTAATATATGGGTATACACATTTTAAAAAGTGCTTATGAAAGTGCAGTTTGGTGGGCACAATATATGCATTTAGCCAGACAACAACAGGCGTTACTCCCCTAGGACCTCCCCCACCATAGGCTTCTGACTAGGTCTTCAGTACCAGGCATGTATTTCCTCTCGTGGAGCAGACCTCCAGTCCAATTACAGGGTGGTTGGCTGCCTTGAATTCTTATCTGGTCTTCACTCTCCACCTGCTACCCAGCCTGGCCTCCCCACCAGCCTTGGGGTGTCTCAGCTGGGCCATGGGTAGCAGACAGCACCAGGCAGCTGAAATGCCCAGCCAGAAAGAACCACTGTCCATGGAGTAGCCTCAAGCCCCAGTGGCCCCCTCAAGCCTCAGGCCCAGTCAGCCCCTGGGTTGGTGAGGGAGAGGGGAGGCCAGTGCCTACAATGATCCCGCTGTGTTCTGGTTGATGAGAGTGGCATCTGGTGCTGCCCTCTGGTGGTAGGCTTTGGAAACATGGCTCCTGGGGACTCAGGCTTGGGCACCTGGATCCTTCGGCTAGAGATGGCCTGGGGAGAGGGGCATGGGTCCCTACTAGGGCTGCTGGAATTTGAAAGGAGGGTGGTTATTGTGACCCTTCCAAATGTTCCCAGGCTCACTTACTGCCATGGGACCCCCCCCAGATCCCTGTCAGAAGGGTGTCCCCAGAGTCCATGGGCAGAGCAGTTGCTGGCATCATCTCCCTGCAGCCCACAGCTCCGGCCGCACATGCCTGCTGGTGGCCATTCCTGAGGGTCCCCACAGCCTGATTGCAAGCAGCTTCCTTGTGAGTGGGGATGTGGGCTGACACAGAGGGGCAGACAGAGAGAGAGACCCAGGCCTGGGCTCTCCAAAACTCCTTCTTGGATCTGAGACGCAGAGCCAGGAAACCCAACTGATGGGAACTCAGAGGTTATGGTGATGTCGGAAGGGGTGACAGAGATGGGGCTTGTCCTGCAGGGACACAAAGACCCCCATTTCACTGTGAATGATGAGCAGCCCATCCCGGGCTGGCTTCCAGAAGCAAAAGTCAAGTATCGAGGTGGTACCTCTTGGGAAGCCTGGCCCCCTGAAGTCCCCCACCAAGAAACTATGTCCTATGCTGCCTGAGCTGGGCTCAGGGCCCCGTGGGCAAGTGGCTCAGGTCTCCCATGTTTGCCCAGGTCCAAGCAGCCAATAGCCAGGCAGGAGGTCTGACAGTTCAGGAGAGGTGGGCTCAGCCTGGGCAGGCACCCCAGGGAGAGTGGACTCTCATGGCCTCTTGCCCACCTAGGCCACGTGGTTTGTGGTGGCTCCATTTTACAGATGAAAAAAACAAGGCCCAGGCATAGGATCTGATGAAGGAGTGAGGACATGCAGAAAGGCCTGACCCCCACAGGCCTCCAAGGCTGCCTCTCCCACAGGGTGGGGACCAGCCTGGAATTTCCTGCAGCTCCTCACCTTTGAGAGGTGTCCCAGCCAGGCGGTGCCAGGCTGGGAAGTCTCTCAGGAGTTTCACATCCGCCCACACCTGGTATTTTTATTCCCTGGGAAGCCTGGTGCCAGGAGAACATGGTTAAAGCTCTGTCCCTGTCGCCTTCACTCGGGGTCACTGAAACCCTTATCTGACCAGATCTTATCTCCATGGCCTTGACTTCTGCTGGAGCCGGCGCCTCGAGGTACGGGAGGCCCAGGTGGGCAATCTAGAATGCCAAGCATGGGCCTACGGAAGGGAGTGGGGCTTTCCCCCTTTCTCCTTCCCTCCTTCCCTGATTACTTCCCTGTAGCCTTGGGGGTGGCAGGCAGAGGGAGAGGAAGGAAATCCCGAGGCTCAAAGGAAGATCCCTCAGTCCTTAGTTACAGACACTGGTAGCCCAGGAAAAGGGGAAAGATTGGCAGAAGGAAGGAATGGAATAACAGGCTGGGCTGATGGCCATGACCCAGAACTTGGAGTTCCTGCTGCCGCTCTTCCTCTTTGGGCAAGATGAGGTATCATGTCACATGGCAATGTGTATGTGTGTCCCCTTTATGTTCCTCCATTCATCTTTCCATGTTGCAGAAACACTGAGCACCTGCCATGGGCCACCCCTCCCTGCGCAGGATGCTGGCAGCCATCCCTGGGGACAGGGACTCTACCCCTCAGGACTGCACCATCCGGGAGAAAGAATCAACGTGGCATCAAGCACCCGCTGCCCACACTAGAATAAGTGATAGAGCTGCCTGTGATCCCAGAGTTTGGGAGGCTGAGGCAGGAGGATGGCCACCATTTAAATCCAGCCAGGGCTACAGGGTGAATACTGTCTCAAAAAAACAAAATTTGGGGCTGGAGAGGTGGCTCAGCAGTTAAGGTGCTTGCCTGCAAAGCCTAGTGCCACAAATTCGATTCCCCAGGACCCACATAAAGCCTGATGCAAATGGTGCAGGCGTCTGGAGTTCGTTTACAGCGTTGAGAAGCCCTGGTGCACCCATATTCTCTCTCTCTCCTCTATGTCTCTCTCTGCTTGCAAATTAATAAATTAAATTTAAAAAAACAAAAATAAAACCAAAATTTTAAGCCAGGCATGGTGGCTCACACCTTTAATCCCAGCACCCTGGAGGCAGAGGTAGGAGGATCGCTGTGAGTTCGAGGCCACCCTGGGACTACATAGTGAATTCCAGGTCAGCCTGGGCTAGAGTGAGACCCAACCTCAAAAAACAAATACTCCCACCCCCAAACATACACAAAAGGCCAAAACAACAAAACCCCAAACCAGAGAAGGGGAACGAGTGAGAGGGTGTGTGAACAGGTGGCCTGTGGGTGACCGTCCCACTGCTGAGAGGACTGGGGACAGTGAGAACGGGGCTTCTCAGCCTGGCTTCCAGGTGCCACCTTACAGCAGGGCTCCCAGCCAATTAGTCTCTGTGTGCCTGCCTCAGTTTCCCGATCTGTAAGGAGCCACACCCATCCTGGGGTGGTAGTGAGGACCATTTCTGTTCTGGACCCTTCCTGGGGACAGCAGTGTGATGTTGAATCTGAGATTTTCCCATCCTGGGCTCTGTGGCCTTTCCAGACCTTCTTGTAGTTTTTGGTGACAGTTTAAGGAAGACCCTGAGGGACCAAAGATGGCACAGGGCTGGAGGCCAGGACCACTAGGTAGCTGAGCTGCATTAGAACAAGCTCAGGCACAGCCATCCAACATTAAAGTATCGTGTGTGTGTGTGTGTGTGTGTGTGTGTGTGTGTGTGTGTGTGTGTGTGTGTGTGTGTGTGTGCATACATGCCTGCTGAGGCCAGAGGAGACTGTCAGTGTCTTCCTCTGTTTGGTTCATTGTCATGGAGTCTCTCACTGAGCTCAGAGCACCCTTCAGTCAGACTGGCTGACCATTGACCCCAAATGTTCTCCTGTCTCTGCTCCCCATGGGACTGGGCTTACAGACATTCACGACCACACATGGCTTTTGGTGTGGGTGCTGGGGGTCGAAGTCAGGGTGCATCAGGCACCCATGGTTGTGTGCTAGAGATCTTACTGAACGAGCCACTTCCCCAACCCTTACCCGGCATAATCTTAAGAATTTTTGGGGGGCCAGGTGTGGTGGCACATGCCTTAAATCCCAGCACTCAGCAGGCAGAAGGAGGAGGATCACTGTGAGCTTGAGGCCTGTCTGGGGTTACAGAGTGAGCTCCAGGTCAGCCTGGGTCAGAGTGAGACCCTACCCCAAAAACCAACCAACCAACCAACTAACCAACCAAAAACTTGTTTTGGCAGAAAACCAGCTCATGGCTGCAGAATGTTAGGTTAGAGAGGTCAGTGGCATTCTCGTGTGGGAAGGTCACTGTGGAAGGGGTGTACAGCACTAGCTGTCACCAGGACAGAGGACCTGGGTCCAAACCTGGGAGAATGACACTCCAGCAACCTCACCCCACCCTTTAACCTGCCTTCCCAGCCCCATCCTGCCCCCACCTACGTCTCCACGACCTCACCCTCCACCAGCCATAGGGGCTTTCTTTGTTTTGAGACAGGATCTCAAGTAGTCCAGGCTGGCTTCCTGTCTCCATTTTCTGGGTGCTGGGATTACAGGAGTTCGCCTGCACCCTGGTTTATGCCGTGCTGGGGGTGAAACCTGGGGCTTTGTGTATCCTAGGCAAACCTACCCCTGAGTTACACTCCCAGTCCCTGCAGAGCCCTACTCGGCCTTCCTTAAACCCACTGAGATCTTCCCTAACCCAGGACTTTTGCCCTGGTGGTCTGTCTGCCTGGAAAACTTGGCCCCTGGAGCTGCTCTTCCCTTGAATGTCAGAGACCCCCTCCCACCACCCTGACTGGCATCGCCTCCATTTCCTTACATCCTCTTCCCCTTCCACCATTGCCTAGCTCTCTTGGCTCGTTGAAATGTCCCTCCTTGTGCTGGAGAGATTGCTCAGTGGTTAAGGTGCTTGCCTGCAACGCCTAACAACCCAAGTTTGATTCCCCAGTACCCACATAAAGTCAGATGCACAAAGTGGCACATGCATCTGGTGTTCATTTACAGCGGCAAGAGGCCCTGGCGTGCCCGTTCTCTCCCTCTCTCTCTCTCTCCTTCAAATAAATAAATAAAAATATTTTGAGATGACCCTCCCCTTCAGGTGTTTCCTGTCAGTGTGTCTCTTCCCTGGATCTCTCTCTCTCCCTCTCTCTCTCCCTCTCTCTCCCTCTCTCTC
>PVHP010009967.1:0-48946 GCA_004024765.1 Zapus hudsonius | reverse complement strand
TTCCCCCTGTTGATGACAGTCCTCCCAGGCTGGCCTCCCAGCCCTAGGTCAGTCCCACCTCAGGGCTTTGTGCCCACCGGGGCTTCTCACCTCCAGCCCAGCCTATAATTCAGCTGATTTTTGTTTTTTGAGGTAAGGTCTCCCTCTAGTTTCAGGCTAACCTAGAACTCACTCTGTATTCTCAGCTGGCCTCGAACTCAAAGCCATCCTGCTACTTCTGCCTCCCGAGTGCTGGGATTAGAGGTGTGCACCGCCTCACCCACCATCCTACGCTTTGGGCTGAAGTTTAGTGCCATCTGCTCTTAGAAGCTCTGACTCTCCCCTCAGGCTGGGCTTTCATGCCATCCCAAGACCAAAGGGCACAGCACATCCATCTTGCTGTCTCCAGCGGCTCCTTGCAGCAGAAATGGATCTCCCTTCCACAACTCCTTTAACCTCCATATTTGAGGAAGACGTGACAATCACAGCCATGTGTGGTGCACACGCTCTTAATCCCAACACTCGGGAGGCAAAGGTAGAAGGTCCACTGTGAGTTCAAGGTCAGCCTGGGCGAGAGTGAGATCCTACCTCAAAAAAAAAAAAAATTATCAGGTTGGAGAGTAAAAGCCAGATGCACAAGGTGGCACATGCGTCTGGAGTTCCTTTGCAGTGGCTAGAAGCCCTGGAGCACCCATTCTCTCTCTATCTGCCTCTTTCTCTCTTACTCTCTCTTTTAAATAACTAACTAAATAAATAAAATATTTTAAAAATCAAGAGCTGGTTAAAGGCACTTTGCTTGCAAAACCTGATGATCACTGTTCCATTTCCCAGCACCCACGTAAAGCCAAACGCACAACGTGGCACGTGCATCCGGAGTTCACTTGCAGTGGCTGGAGGCCCTGGTGCGCCCATACTCTTTCTCAAATAAATATAATAAATATATTAAAGTCAGCTGTGGTCTTTAATCCCAGCACTTGGGAGGCCAAGCTAGAAGGATCACTATGAGTTCAAGGCCAGCCTGAGTCTACAGAGTGAATTCCCGGTCAGCCTGGGCTAGAGAGATCCTACCTTGAAAATATATTTAAAATGCCAATTATCTTATCTCATTTTTCTCCCGTTCACAGAAGTGGAAAGTGAGGTCCCAAGGAGATGAATGAAGTCACACATCCTTTGGGACATTCTTCCAGTGAATGTCTAAGGGGACTCTCAGGGCCCTAGCTTCCCCAGGCTAGGAGAGAAAGCTTCCTTCCCTTCTGGTGCTGGAGTGGCCCCTTTCCCATAAAGGGGAGGGAGGATGCCCTTGAACTTCAGTGGTTCCCAGCCCCAGGGCCTTAGCACCTGATCTTTCTTCTTGGGAACTGTTCCCTGCTCTTTCCGGTCTGGATACTTTTCTACCTTCATTTGCCTGATCAAAAATCACAGTGTGTGTGTGTGTGTGTGTGTGTGTGTGTGTGTGTGTGTGTGTGTGTGTGTGTTAGTTTGCTGGATAGCTTTTATTTTTCTCTTCAAGGCAGATTACATATGTAGCCCAGGATGACCTCCAACCCTGTTCCTTCTGCCCCAACCTTCCAAGTGCTGGGATCACAGATGGGTGCACCACAAACCCTACATTTGGTTTTTATTTTTTCCTTACTTTATTTCCTAACTTTGTCTGTATTTTTAAAAATATTTTATTTATTCATTTTCAAGGAGAGAGAGAGAGAGAGAGAGAGAGAGAGAGCGAGCCCACCAGGGCCACCACTTTGTGGGTCTGGCTTATGTGGGACCTGGGGAATTGAACCTGGGGCCTTAGGCACTGGAGGCAAGTGCCTCAACCACTGAGCCATCTCTCCAGCCCCTAACTTTGTCTTTATTGTAAAATAAAATAAAAAGCTATCCCTGAAGCAAATGCAAGTTTCCTTCCCTGCCTGCGTGCCTCCCAGCCCGGAGATACTTTCTTTTCTTTCTTTCTCTTTTTCTTTTTGTTTTTCGAGGTAGGGTCTCGCTCTGGCCCAGGCTAACCTGGACTTCCCTATGTAGTGTCAGGGTGGCCTGGAATTCCCAGCGATCTGATCCACAGAATGTGTGTGCCGCCACACTCATCTCTCTCTCCTTCCTTCCTTCCTTTTTCTCTCTCTTTGTTTCCTTCTTTCCCTCCCTCCCCTCCTTTTCTCTCTTCCTCCCCCCCTCCCATAAGGTCTCACTAGCCCTGGCGGACCTGGAACTCACAGATCCTCCCACCTCTGCCTCCAGGAGTGCTGAGATGAAGGCGGGTCACCACCCTGGCTCAGAAGGTATTTCTGAGCGCCACGTGCACAAAGCCGGAAGCAAGTCCCACACCTGTCACAAGATTCCCACCTAGAGCCGGCACAGGGACAGCAGATTGAGTGTCATTTCGCGTCCCACTTCTCCGCAGAGGCTACGTTAGGGTGGGGGAGGGCGACAAACATGTCACCCTTGGGGGGGGGGATGACAGGCCTTGGAGAGGGAGGCACGTCCTGTCCTTGTGGGGCGCTGGGGATGGCGCGGAGCTATTCTGGTCCCCAGTCGCCTCCGCAGCTGGTGAGTTTTCTATAAACAGGACAAGTCCCCAAAGCAGGCTCCGCCTCCCGCAGGGAGATGGAGAAGCGGGGACTCTCTACAGGCCACTAGACCCCTGCTCTGTTTATGCGCTGGGGTGCCTTACTCCGTTCCCCAAAACTCTGAGCTTTGCCCTCAAAGATTGGGGATATACACAGACAGCACCTGAACCCCAAAGTCCCCGTACTTTGCACCTAACCCCCAGCCCCCAGCCTTTGGAGGCTTTGGACCTCTGCCCTGAAGGGTTTGTGAGGGCTTTCTGGGTCTTTCTGCGAGCTTTGGTAGCTAGGGGTGGAATGCAGCAGCCTCTATGCCCCCTGAACAGGGATGAGAGGGAGCTTTCAAGTCCCCAGGACCCTTCTTCTGCATCTGGGAATGGGTAGGGACCTTGTTCTCTGTTATTGAGTGGAGTCCCATGTAGCAGAGGCTAGCCTCGAAATCCCTGTGTAGTCAAGGACGACCTTGAACTCCACCTGCTGAGTGCTGCTCGGATGACCGGCCTGGACCACCATGCCTGGTTTATGCTGTGATGGGGACAGGCCCAGGCTTGTGTGCATCCCGAGCAGGCAGGCACTCTACCAACTGAGCTAGAGCCCCACGCCCATCTTGCCTTTCTTTCTTTCTTTCTTTCTTTCTTTCTTTCTTTCTTTCTTTCTTTCTTTCTTTCTTTCTTTCTTTCTTTCTTTCCTTCCTTCCTTCCTTCCTTCCTTCCTTCCTTCCTTCCTTCCTTCCTTTCTTTCTTTCTTTCTTTTCTTTCTTTCTTCTTTTTTTTTGAGAAAGTGTCTTGTAGCCCAGGCTGACCTCCACCCACTATGTTGTCCACGATGACCTTGAACTCCTGATGCACCGACCCTAGTATTCCCAGTGTCGGGAGGACCAAGTGTGCACCAGGTTCGGCGTGGAGGTTGCTCTCTTCCTTCCTATCCCTCCCTCCTCCCAATCCCAGAACGGACTCCATCAGCTGGTTGGGGTTTGGGGTCTCTCTTATTTAATCCCTGGTGTGTGTCGAGGGTGGGGTGGGCTTGTGGTGCCTGCCGGTCATCTCAGCTCCTTAGAGATGGAGGCAGGAGGATCGAGAAGTCAAGCTCAGACTCAGCTACATTGTGAGTTCGAGGCTATAGCCTGGGCTACATCAGACCCTGGGTTAAAAAATAAACAAAGCTGGATTCGGGATAGAGGATCTCGGGGGCTCCTCACTAAAACTGGGAGTAGATGATGTTTCTCCAGATGTCACAGTAATTTGAGAAGCCCCCCCGACGGCTCCCCACGAAGCCCCCCATCTACTACTCCGCCCTGTAAACGCCTGACAGCCATCGTTGGACTGCCGAAGTCCTCAGCCTCTGATTGGTTGTTTGGTCCATCGCTCGACTACCTGGGCCAATGGCAAGACGCTGAGTGGCCCCGCCCTGCCCAGGCCGCACCCTCCTGGATGCCTCCGTAGGGCCCCGCCTCTCTCGCGTACGTCACGCTTGGAACCCCGCCCCCTCCGGGCCAGGTCCCGCCTCTCATGGCGTCACGATCTCTCATTTGCATGCGAGGCCCCGCCCCATTCTTTGCAGGACGTCACCGCGGACTGCAGGGGCCTGAGCCGCCGCCGCCGCGCAGCCCCGCCGCAGCTCCGGGGCTCCGGGTCTCATCCATCGCTCCAGAGCCACCGCAGCCAGCGTCGCCGTCGCCTCGGAACCGGGCGGGCAAGGTGAGCGTCGCGGCGGCCGCGGGATGCCGGACCCTCCGGGCCCGCTGAACCCGCCTTTAATTGACAGCTGGCGGAGGAGGAACGCGGGTTGCCCCGCGGTGGTCGCGGCGGGTGGCCCGCGGGCTCGGGGTACACCCCACCCCCCACTCTCCGGTGTTCCGAGGTACCCCACCCCCGGCTCTGCGGCGGAGGGGGAGGGGAGACCTGCGGGACGCTGCGCGTGCGCGTGCGTGTGGTGTGCTCACGCGTGTGCGTGCCCGCGTCTGTGCGGACCTGGACCCTCTCACGTGACCCCGTGGGGCGTCGCGGCGCGTGCTGAAAGCGACCCCCTCGCAAGGCGAGTGTGGTGCTCTGTGCAAGCGTGCGCGCACATCCACCTGCACACAGGTGTATGGGCGCGGGTAGCCTTGCGCACTCGTGGGTTTGCGTGCGCATCCTCGTCCGTGGGAGCGATGTGCACAGGCGTGCAGAGAGCCGTGCACGTGCGTGGCTTTGCACTGTGCTGTAGGCCAGGTGGTGTGCACACTGGGGTTGCGGTGGGTAGGACCCCGGGACCTGGGTGCGCCTGCGCGGGCTTGTGCCCGTGAGCACGTGACACACCAGCCTGCGAGCCCCAGTTCTGCCAGCCTGGGAGTTTGGGGATCGGGAGAGCTGCAGATGCGCACCCTCAAGAGATGCAACACGCGTGTGCACGTGTGCCTCCGTGGAAGACGATGGGGGAGGGACCGGACAGTCATCCTAGGATTGATCCGGCAGACAGAGGGGTGTACAGGGGGCTCCCCATCCTGGCCTCTTTGAACTGTCTTTGAAGCTTTTCAAGGTCACAGCCTGGGCTGTAAGGACCCCCACTGGTTCCTGGTCTCCAGGGGCAGGGAACGTGGCCCCTCAGGGTCGGGGTGCCCCATGGAGAGGGAGCATGCCCACTCATGCTGTCCCACGCTGCCCCCAGATGGCGTCGGCCACTGACGCACGCTATGGGCAGAAGGAGACATCGGATCAGAATTTTGACTACATGTTCAAAATCCTCATCATCGGCAACAGCAGTGTGGGCAAGACGTCCTTCCTCTTCCGCTATGCCGACGACTCCTTCACGCCTGCCTTCGTCAGCACCGTGGGCATCGACTTCAAGGTCAAGACCATCTACCGCAACGACAAAAGGATCAAACTGCAGATTTGGGTGGGTAGATGCATGAAGCAGGGGGTCAGAGGGCATCCCTGCGCCCATTGACCTCTCAGGGCCTCAGTTCCCCATCTTGAAGTTATTCCGTGCAAGAACCAAGGCCTCTGTCCTCAGCACCCCACAGGCCGGAGGGAGCTTGTTAATCCCACGGAGCCAGGCTTTTTTCCGTTCCCAGTGGTCACTTCTGTCCTGCCTGGCTTGTGTCCTTCCTTCTCAGCTTCCTCTGTCCCTCTTACACGCTGGGACCGTCCTACCTGAGGGACTTTGCCCAGTGGGTACCTGACCTTCCCTTCCCTTCCTTCCCTCCTGGTTTTCTGTGTGTGTTGAGACAGGACTCGCATAGCCCAGGCTGGCCTCCCAGTTCTCTATGTAGCCAAGGATGACCTTGAACTCCAGATCCTCCTACCTCAGTGCTGGAGGTTTGAATCTATGACCCATGTCACTCTCCATCCTCTTCTGACTGATCTTCTCCTCAGTCTCTGCCACCCTCCAACAGGGGGTACTTATGTGCCTGTGGACAGTCCCCTGTTCTGAGGTGTCCATCCTCAGTTCCTGGCCCATGGGCAGTAGCGGGTGTTGCATGAATGACAGAGCACTTCTGTGGATGAATGGACGGCTAACATCCTTGGAACCCAAGTGGCCTGCCTGCTTTCTCTCTTTCTCGCCTCTTCCCTTTTCTTTCTGTTTTGGTTTTTCAAGGTAGAGTCTCACTCTAGCCCAGGCTGACCTGGAATTCACTATGTAGTCTTAGGCTGGCCTCAAACTCATGGCGATCCTCCTACCTCTGCCTCCAGAGTGCTGGGATTAAAGAAGTGTGCCACCACACCCGGCTCTGCTTTTCTTGACCCAATGTGTTCTGGGCGAGTTCCCTCATCCTGGGGGTGGGGTGGGGCCTCAGAGTGGCCGGTCCAGATCTGAAGACCCCAGAGTGCATGTCCTGTTGGTCTGGTTGTGTGCGGTCCCCTCTGACCACTATCTCTTTTTTACCAGGACACAGCAGGACAAGAGCGGTACCGAACCATCACCACAGCCTACTATCGGGGTGCCATGGGCTTCATCCTCATGTATGACATCACCAATGAGGAGTCCTTCAATGCTGTACAGGACTGGTGAGCTGTGCACCCTAAGAAAACATTTCAGGAGCTGGGCTGTTGGTAGAGACTTTGCCTGTCATGCAGGAAGCCCTAGGCTCTCTCCCTAGCGCCTGGGAAAGTAGGCAGGGGGACATACACCTGTCACCCCAGCCCACTCTGTAGGCCCCTCAAAACTCACAGTGATCCTCCTACCTCTGCCTCAAAAGTACTGGGATTAAAGGCGTGTACCACCATGCCTGGCTATGGAAAAAAATGTTTTAAAATAATTTTTTTTCGAGGTAGGGTCTCGCTCTAGTCCAGGCTGACCTGGAATTCACTCTGTAGTCTCAGGGTGGCCTCGAACTCACGGTGATCCTCCTACCTCTGCGTCCCGAGTGCTGGAATTAAAGGCGTGTGCTACCACGCCTGGCTTTAAAATAATTTTATTTGCAAGTAGAGAGGGGAGGGAGAGAATGGGTATGCCAGGTCCTCTTGCCATTGCAAACAGACAGGTGCATGTACCACTTTGTGCTAAGGAACCCAACCTGGGCCATCAGGCTTTGCAAGTAAATGCCTTTAACCAATAACCCATTTCTCCAGCTCCAAAAATATACATTTTTTCAAAAAAAATTTGACACCACATGCATACACCTGTAAAGCTACTCAGAAGGCTGTAGCAGGAGAATCAGGAGTTCAAGCCCCTGCCTGGGATATAAAGAACTGCTGGGGATGCAGCCCTGGGGCAGAATGCTGGTTTACCTACAGTGAGAACCTGCCTCCACCCTAGTCCCCACCGGGAAGTAAAGTTGCTAATAGTACTGACAAACGAAGCCAGGCCTCAGGCATCATCATCCCAGCACCCGAGAGGCTGTGGCAGGAGAATGGCCAGGATTTTTCTTTTTTGGAAGGTCACTCTGTAGCCCAGGCTGGCTTGGAATTCAGGGCCATCCTCCTGCCTCACCTTCCTGGGATACTGGGTTTAAAGGCATGCACCCCACCCTACCCCCAGATTTTATCTTAATTAAAAATAAAAACAAAGTGAGCCGGGTGTGGTGGTACATATCTTTAATCCCAGCACTCGGGAGGCAGGAGGATCGCCGCGAGTTCGAGGCCAACCTGAGACTACATAGTTTATTCCAGGTCAGCCTGGGCTAGAGCAAGACTACCTAGAAAAGCCACTCTCTTCCAAGGGTGAGGAGACCAGGGACTCTGGACCTCTAGCTCTGTCCTCTGCTGCCGCCTGCAGGTCTACTCAGATCAAGACATACTCGTGGGACAACGCTCAGGTGCTGCTGGTGGGGAACAAGTGTGACATGGAGGATGAGCGAGTGGTGTCCTCGGAACGTGGCCGGGAGCTGGCAGATCACCTCGGTGAGTGGCCCCAGGAGAGCTGAGGCCTTCAGAGATAGGTGATGATGGGCTTTGCCACGCAGAAAGGGATTCATCGGGACTGTCACTAGCCATGCTCAGGGGGATGATTGGGGCTGGAGGAGCCTTAGCTGGCACTTGCGTTGCTCTTTGGAGGCCCTCTGGCACTGGCAGGAAGCATAGCACATGTAGCTTTTGTAAAAAATATTAATAATCTATTTTTAAAGATTATTTATAAAGCCGGGCGTGGTGGCACACGCCTTTAATCCCAGCATTCTGGTAGCAGAGGTAGGAGGATCACTGTTGAGTTCAAGGTCAGCCTGAGACTGTGAATTCCAGGTTAGCCTGGGCTAGAGCAAGATCCTACCTCAAAAAACCAAAAAACATAATTTAAAAATGTTATCCATTTGAGAATGAGATAGAGAGAGGCAGAGAGAGAGCAAGTGTGTACAAGTGTACCAGGGCCTCCAGCCACTGTAAAGGAACTCCAGATGCATGCGTCACTTTGTGCATCTGGCTTTATGTGGGTGTCGGGGAATCGAACCTGGGTGGTTAGACTTTGCAGGCAAGTGCCTTAACTGCTGAGCCATCTCTCCAGCCCTCTTTTTATTTATGTGTGAGAGATTGACAGAATGGGTACACACCAGGCCCTCTTGCTACTGCACAGGAACTCTAAATGCACACAACACTTTGTGTGTCTGACTTTCGGTGGGTGCTGGGGACTCAAACCCAGACCAGCCAGCTTTGTAAACAAAAGCCTTTAACTCCAGAGCCATCTCTCCAGCCTGGGCCAGCCGGGTGCTGGGAATGGAGTGGCAGAAGGGTAGACAGTTTTTAACGGGAGAAAGAAATGCAGCACTGACCCCAATCCAACATGGCTTCCCTGCAGGACCTGTCAGTGTCTTGACAGGGCAGGGTAGGTGGCTCTGGGGTGAGGGCCAGGACATCACTTCTCGCTTTCCCGACAGGGTTCGAGTTCTTTGAGGCCAGCGCCAAGGACAACATTAACGTCAAGCAGACTTTTGAGCGCCTGGTAGACGTCATCTGCGAGAAGATGTCCGAGTCCTTGGACACGGCTGACCCTGCGGTCACAGGTGCCAAGCAGGGTCCCCAGCTCACTGACCAGCAGGCGCCTCCCCACCAGGACTGCGCTTGCTGAGAGCCACCCACCTGCCCTCAGCTGACCCTCCCCCACCTCACCTGTCACCTTTATTTATTATCGTAGCTATTTATTTATTGAAGAGGTCCCCCAGGGGCGCACCCCCATCCCACAGCCTGCCCTGTACATACAGCCCTGGTCCTGCTCTCCAGTGGCGTGGTCACTACCCCCCCTTCTCTGGAGACCTCCCATTTTTTTGTTTTTAATTTGCCCCATCAGCAGCTGTTGGTTGTGAAGAGGGGACCCCGGTTGTGAAAATGATACCCTGAAGCAGGTAGATGGCAAGGGAATGGGCCTATAAGCCATGGTGGGTGTCTGTGTGGACCATGGGGGTCAGAGTCCTAGTCCTACCTGCTGACTCCTCCCCCAATATTTTATTTTGTGGGGTAGGTGGGGTGCTTGGAACAGCCCCCCAGACCTGTTCTGACGTTGTGCGTGTCAAACGTGTCATCCACTCTCCTAGAAAATGTCATAAGAACACTACACATCCAATAAAGCGAATGGACCAGGTGGTCTGTGTCCATCCATCCCTGTCTGCCCACGTCCTCCCCGCCATTTCCCTTTAGCCCCACCCCGCTGCCCACGGTCACCCACAAGCTTCGCAATTTCAGCGTTTAATGGAATTTCCACATCATTACCAGCCTTACTGCAGTGTTTCAGTAACTGACTCCAAGCCAGCCAGACACCACTCCACGGGGACAGACCTTGCCTGGGTCCTTAGTGTCCTCAGGGTGGCTGCTTGGCCCAGGGCAGAGCCTTGGCTAAGGAAGAAATATCTTGGTTCAGCTCCCAGCTGAGAGCGCTGGGGATGGCTGTTCGTGTGGGCGCTGGATGAAGACACCGAAGCCATGCTGGCCAGCCCGATGTCTGGGAGTCCAGCCGGGGCCATTGACCCTGGCCTGCTATGCACCCCTCTCTTCGCTCTGTCCATCACGCCCGGTCTGGCACCCATCCAGCCAGGGTTTAGCAGCTCAGTCCGTGCGAGTGCCCAGGGCCACGCAGCCTGGGGATGGCAGGGGACCAGGGGCCTGTTCACAGGATAGGATCCGGTCACATTCCTGGGGACCCTCTGTGCCCGCCCTGGGCTGGGGTCCGCTGGCTGCACAGGCCCTGGGTGAACCTGGGTCAAGATCTCTGCAGCTGGGGACCTGCTTCCTCACAACCCACCCACAGCGCCTGGCCCGCCCCCTGCGCTCACCCAGTACTTTAGGTAGGACAGGTAGGTGTCCCAGCCCAGGGTGAGCCCGTTGATGTAGGTGACTCGGAACTGCGAGGGCACAAAGAGGAAGTTCACCAGCTGTGCTGCGGGCCACACGCACCAGTCAGCCTGCGGGAGGACAGAACGGGTCAGTGAGGGGATGAGCAGTTTTAGGAGCTGGGGAGTGGGTGGGGCCACCCAAGGGGGTGCTCTGGGGCGTGGCCAGAAAATGGGTGAGGCCTGCATCCCCACCTTGTAGAATTCCCAGAACTTGTCTCGCAGCTCCTGGCAACTCTCCTCCAGAGTCTGGCCCTCCAGGCTGCCAACGCCTGGGAAGAACACGAAGAAATGAGCGTCAAAGGCCAGGAGCTCCTTGCAAAGAATGGGCTGAGGATGGAGGGCAGGATGGGACCTTTGAGATGCAGTGTCCCGGCAGAACTCCAGGGACATCAGGTTCCAAGGAAGAGGAAGTGGAAACAGCCCAGAGGGCGAATGTGGGACTTTGCCCAGAATCCTTTCCCAGCCACTGTCCTCCCTCAGGCCTCAGGGCCATTCCATGATACATACTCCTTCCTCCCACCCAGGTGGCCCTGCAGCCCCTGAATCACACCCTGTCCCCATCCCTCTCACATTGGACATCATCTTCCCAGAGTCTGTCTAGTCCCTACTGCCACTTGCTCTGCTCAAGGGTCACCCACACAGGAGACCATCAAAGATGCCTCAGGCCCACAATCCCAGCATTCCAGAGGCTGAAGCAAGAAGACTGTGGTAAACACAAGGCCAGCATAAGCTACAGTGAGACCCTGTCTGAAAACAAAGAAACAAAAAATGACAGGCAGAGGTGTAGCTCAGTTGGTGGAATGCTTGCCTAGCAATGCTCAGAGCCTTGAGTTCTATCCCCAGAACCCCATAAAGTAGAAAGATCAGGAGCTCAAGGCTAGCCTGGGCTATGTAGCAAGACCTTGTCTCAAAAAAACTACTTGTCACCCCAACAGTCAAGCAGGTTGAGGTTGTAGGATCGCCATGAGCTTCAGGCCAACCTGGGCTACACAATTAAGACCCAGTCTCCAAAAATAAATAGGTAAATGAAAAACTGGGTGTGGTGCACACCTGTTATCCCAGCACTTGGAAGTTGGGAGGCAGGAGGATAAGGAGTTCAAGTTCATACTTGACTACACCTGGAGCTCATCAGCCTGGGCTACATGAGTCATTTTTTAAAAATCAAAAAATAAATGAAAACTTCGATGCACCTCAGCTTCTCAACACAAAGCTGGCCCCTGACCTGACGTGCCCTCCCGAGACCTCTTACCCAAGAAGTACCAGGCGCCCAGGATGGGCGATGCTACCAGCTGGTCCACGAGGACCTTCTTGAGGACGTTCGGGAGGCCTCGGAGGCCCGACGCGGGGAAGAAGCGGTCCAGCCACAGGTACCAACAGTGCAGGAAGGGTCCCATGGTGCAGCCCACCGCGAACATGCTAGCTGAGGACGGGGCGACGCGTCAGGTTTGCAGACCCTGCACGCCGCTGCCTCCCCCCGAGGTGCTCGGTGCAGGATGGGGTCCTCACCCGATCGCCGCGGGTTGAACTTCTGGCCCGGCTGGGCGCGGATCTCCCAAGCCTGGCGCACCCCGTCCCCGGCCGCCATGAGCACCCCGCAGCCCAGCGTGTTGGTGACGAGCAGCGCGCGGCCCCGGAACAGCGGCTGCCCCGCGTCCACGACGCCCCGCAGCCAGCGCCAGCCGCCCTGCGCCATGCCGCTCGCGCACCCCGCGACCCGCTACCCGCGACCCGCAACAGGCGAGCCGACGCTCCGCCCCTCCACGCGGCCAGGGCCAATCACCAGGCATGACACCTACCAGGCCGCTCCGACCAATCGTGAATCACTGTGGAGCCCCACTACGCCCGCCCCCAGGGCAATCGACCAATAGTAGAGATCCATGAAGTTCTTCTACGCCCGCTTCCAGGACTATTCTCCAATCGTGGATCTCCATGGCCCTCCATTATACCCGCCCCTAATGGAATCAACCAATCACAACAGGTAATGAGCTTCGCCCCACCTCCACTCCTGAGCCTCAAGCCTCTCTGGCCAATCGCTGATCGCTTCCGAGCGACACCGACACTTGCGCATCGTAACGCCTCCAGGACTCACGGACCAATCGCGAGTAGACGTTTTCCTACATCACGAACGCCACGGGCGGACGTCACACTGCTGTTCTCACGTTCCCTTTCCGTTCTTCCCCCACTAATGGATAATTCAGGCCATGGACTACCCTGACCAATCGCAGAGTAGCGTCTCGTGTGGTCCCGCCTCCGGAGCCAAATTGGCCAATCTCCGGCAGGTACCGCTCCAGATTGACAGAAGTGACGGATGGGTGAGGGTGAGGCTCAAATCCCGCCGCGCAAAGCCTCCTGGAAGTGGGCGTGGCCGGCAGTTCAGCTGGCTTGACCTTGGCTGGATCTCAGCGGTAATCATGGGGTAATTTTGGACTCTGTTCTCTGATGTATTAATTTCTTCCCTGGTTTCCTGGACAGGGGTTCAGGCAGCCCAGGCTGGCCTCGAACTTGCCGAAGGAAGCTGACCTTGCACTGTGGCTCTCCCTGCCCCAGCCTCTCCGGTGCTGGGATGACCCGCATCTCTCTCCTCACCTGGCTTTTTATAAATTAATTTTTTAAAAAATATTTTATTTATTCATTTTCTTTTTTTTCAAATATTTTATTTATTTATTTTCAAGCAGAGAGAGAGAGAGAGAGAGAGAGAGAGAGAGAGAGAGAGAGAGAGAGAACGAGCCAGGGCCACCACCTTGTGGGGCTGGCCTATGTGGGTACTGGGGAATTGAACTGGGGGCCTTAGGCACTGGAGGCAAGTGCCTTAACCCCTGAGCCATCTCTCCAGCCCTATAAATTAATTTCTGCACAGCAACTTCGTTTTGCCGCAGAAGCTGACATTCATTCATTCACTTTTGCTTTTCTGCAATACCGGGCGTGGAATCCTGGGCCAGAGCTGCCTTGGTTTAGAAAAAGGATCCTGTCACTCAGCCTAGAGTTCCAGCTCTCGACTTTCCTGTTGGCCAGGGCTCTGTACACTCACTTCCTCTTTTCTGGAGCATTCTGAGTTTTGCTCATCTCTTCAAACTCTTTCCCTGATCTGTCCTGGGTCCCATCCTGGTCACAGACGTCATCTGTGTGGGGTCAGCCCAGAGGTGGTCACAGGGACATTGTTGAATCCCCGAATTCATGGTTTTGACCTAAGGAACCACTCACCCCTCAAAGCCCAGTCCTCAATGGCCACCTTCCCTGGGCCCAGCCTCCACAGCACCTCTGGGTCCTTCCAGCCCCAGTCCTCCTGGCCACTCATGGAACCCTCAGAGACTGGGGCTGTGGGTCACTGGTAGAGTGGGTGCTGAGGATATGAAGACCCTGGGCTTTGTCTTTAGCTCCACACAGTAAATGAATAAACAACGAATAAATCACAACAATTAAAATCATTTATCCAATGAATTTAAATTTAGCACCATTCTCAGTGAAGCATGACTCTTGGTTGTGGGGAGGAATTTTGTGTATGGGTTTTGTGGGATGAATAAAAGTTTTCTAGTTTGGTGGGTGATTATCTCCTAAAGGTTGCAGATCAGATAAAGTGGGGCAGCTGGTCTTTTGCTGTCCCCCTCCTGGGACTCTGACCATCATTTGTAGCAGACCTCCCTGGGGGGGTCAGCCGTGGAGAGACAGACATCCGGCTTCTTGCCCTGAAGGGGGAAAGAATTCTAGGGGTTGGTATCCTCAGGAGAGACTCTGCACTCACCCCAGAATTCCACTGCCTTCCCCTCCCACCCTGCTCACCTGGTACAGCTGGCAGACGAGGCTCAGGAGCTCTCTGACATCTTTCAAAGGTTTCTGCAAAAAGCAAGACAAAAAAAAAAAAACCACACGGAGTCAGGCACATTGGTGCCAGCCTGTGATCTCAACATGGGGAGGCAGGAGGATCACGGTGCCAGCCTGGGATCCATCAAGCATGAGTGTTCCCTTGCCTCAACCCCCACTGACCAGCTGAAACATTTACCACCCTGGGGTGCAGCTGAGAGATGGAGTGTCTCTAGCAGGGGCCTGGAGCCAGTTTCCAGGAAAACAACGGGGCATGGCCACCAAGCCTGAAAGCTCAGCCCAGCAAAGGGAATCACCCTGCTCGGGGAGGACAGCAAGCTCAGTCTGCAGTGGAGTGAAACGCTTGAAGCTGGCACCCCCACTCCCACAGCTGGGCAGTGTCCACGTGCACACCACGCACACAGTTAACCATTAAGGGCTGGAGAGATGGCTCAGTGGTTAAAGGTGCTTGCATGCAAAGCTTGACCGCCCGAGTTCAATTCCCCAGCGCCCACGTAGAGTGGTGCATACGTCTGAAGCTTGTCTGTCTCGCCTCCCATACTCACTCTCTCTGTCTCTCTCAAAGAAATAAAAGTAGTAAGGGGATCTGGAGAGATGGCTCAGCGGTTAAGGCACTTGCCTCCAGTGCCTAAGGCCCTGGGTTCAATTCCCCAGTACCCATATATGCCAGACCCACAAGGTGGTGCCCTGGTGCATGTTCTCTCTCTCTCTCCCTCCCCCTCCCTCTGTTTGAAAATGAATAAATAAAATATTTTTAAAAAATAAAATAAAAGTAGTAAGGGCTGGAGAGATGGCTCAGAGGTTAAAGGTGCTTGTATGCAAGGCCTGATGGCCAGGGTTTGATTCCCCAGTACCCACATAACACCAGGTGCACAAGGCGGTTCATTTACAGTAGCAAGAGGCCCTGGTGCACCCATTCTCTTTCCCTCTCTCTACCTCTTCCAACTCTTACGTCATTGACGAGGACCCAGGGCACGTATTCGTGGGGCGGCTGCAGGGCGTCGGTGAGCTGAGCATTGGCGTGCATGAGCTGAGTACCACGTTCACCTGTGGCACACTCCATGATGCTTTCTGGTGACACCTGTGGGGCGTACACCTCCAGGCACTGTGAGCAAGAAGTGATTAGGGCATTGCCTCAGTTCCTCTTTGTTATCTCCCCAACCCAACGGTCTCTGGAGCGGCCCCCAGCCAGCCTGTTCCCCTGCTGGCAAGAGAGGACAGTGGCCCCAGCAGAAGAGCAGCAACACCTATAAACAGTTGGTGCTCAATACATGTCCAAGTTCAGGAGTGGGGGCTCATTCAGCTCTTCCTCCCCATAAGACCAGATCTGTAGTCTCCTCGGCTGCTCCTGGTTTGTCATTTCCTCTGGGGACACCCGTCCTCCTCCCTCCGCATCACTCCCTCAGTGCCAGGGATCCTGTAGGTCCGGGAGTGTCAGGGGAGTGGCATCAGGTGGCCTGGATGCTTAGTAACTGATAAGCTTGGGGACACCTGGGTCGGTGAATCACTCCCTTGGAAGATAATTTTCAGGTAAGCAAGGCCTGCCTACGTTGTCCCAGTATTCTGTCGCCTGTGCCCCACATATCCTGGTGTATGTAAGGTTCTGAGCTCAGCCCAGAAAGGTGGTCCCAGATGGGCTCCTGTCACCAAGAGCTCTACGAGACGGAAGCTGAAGGGCTGGGGTGGGGTCTGCAGTAGAGCCAAGTCCAGACGCCCAGGGAGGGGCTGGGAGGGGAGGGGGCCTGTGCTGTCCCCTCCCTGTGCCTCACCGGGCTCAGCTTTTCCTCCATCTCATCAAACTCCTCCATGCAGACGATGGTCAGGAAGGCCACGTTCTTGTCCAGCTTGTCCAACAGGCAGGCCTAGGGGCAGAGAGAGCTTGAAGGGGATCAAGGCACCCCAAGACCCTCGGGGAACAGTCACAGGTAGCAAGCACGGCACTGGCTTTCCATGGCGGTGGAGGACTCAGCCTGCCTGGGGTCCCACTCACCTCCACCTTGTTCAGCCTGCACTCCGGCTCCCCGTGCTGGCATGTGAACTGCCACGTGCCGCTGACGTTCCGTTCCTGCAAAGAAGCAAGCGGCCTGAGTGCAGCGGGGCTCCGGGTTCCCATCCCTCCGAGGCCAGAAGACCCGGCTACCAGTGCCTGACACCTGAGCGTTTCCGTAGGGCACCAGGGTGACGTTGAGGATCTCCAAGACCATCAGCCACGTGGGGAAGAGATTTCGGACCAGGAAGTAGCGACAGGCTCCGCACAGGGACTCATAGTAGAGGGTGACATTGACCGGTGGTGCAGGTGGGTCCTTGACGGGTCCCCGAAGACAGAGGTCATGGACCTGACCAGGGAAGGTATGGATCAATGGATCAACAGCCTGGCTCCACAGAGTGACAAAGCAAGCTTTCTAGATGGGGGCCAGGACTTTGCACCCTCCAGCCAGGTCCTCAAGCCCCTTCCCAGTCACGCCCCTCCCCTCACTGGGCCTCTAGCCACGCCCCCAGCCCTCTGAGTTTTTTTTTTTAAGTGTCCTAACAAGTTCCTCAATCTCAGTTATCTGAAAAACAAACAACAACAAATAAAACGGACCAGCAAGGTTTGCCAATCACAGGTGCACATAGTAAGCGCCCAAGGCATACATGCCTCTTTCTGCTGTCCATCCTCAACCCAGTCTTTTGGGTGTACACCACAGGGGTCTAATGCATGTTCATTATTTTTACATCCAGCCAGAGTCTTGGCCCTAAGCTGAGCAGAGTACTTCGCCCACGCAGATTCCTTCTTTTTCCTTTCCGGGGACCCACGGGAACCTCACCCATGTCCCATGCCTGACTTAGCAGAGGAGGCACCCAGTGCTTGCAAACTTCCTGCTTGGACTAGGACTTTCACGTGAGGCCAGCACCGTGAGCAAGGAGTTCAGCTTGCGGGGCATGCCCGGCCTCCCTTGCTTGGTTTGGTTGGAACGCACACAGGAAGTCACCGGAATGCGTGCGGGTGGCCACTGGCCAGCACGTCTGGGTTTCCCCTTCGCCCAGAGCCAGAGACCCTGGCTCCTGGGTATTCTGTGGTGCTTAATGATGGCTCGGACCCGGCGGATCCGGAGACAGCCGTGCGTCTCAGACACGCACAGGGTGGCTACGTGTCAGAGGGACTGGGTGGCGGCAGGGTGGCGGCACCGAGCGGGACAGAGGTCCAGCGGCGTCCCCAGGGGACCTGGGACTTTCCAGGCTCAGTTTCGGGGCGCCGGTCCCCTCCGGCCCGTGTAGCTTGCATGGCTTGTCCCTACCTTGCAGGTGGCCGCCTTCTCGAAGGTCACTTGGTAAGGGGTCGCCCGTACTGTTCTGGGGACCCCCAGCAGGAGCACCAGCAGCGGCAGCAGGAACTTGAGAGACAACAGAGTCATCCTGGAGGTGCCTAGGCGAGGAGGCTGGCACCCAGGTGGGGGCAGGAGGCCGCTTTAAGAAGGTCGCCACGCCCCTTGGAAACCGAGTGCTGGAGACCACGCCCCTCAGCCTTCCTTAGCCAATCTGTCAGCTCCTAGCCCTGCTTCCCTCCCACTTCTCCAAGTGGAGACCACGCCCACCACCTCACACCTCCTGGAGGCCACGCCCACCCGCCCCCTCTTCTAGCCCTGAGCTTCCTTTCCTGGGTGCCCCACCCCTTGCCAGGTGCTATGTAAGTCACTCTCCTAGGTCCCCTCCTCTCTATGGAAGACAGGCCCGCCCCGTCACCCTGTTTTAGGAGGCTCTTGGAGCTAGGGTCATGTTGGAGGTGGGGTGCTGAATTCCGCTGGGGACATGGGGTGGTGTCTACGCGTCCAGATCCCTCTAGAATTAGTTCCTGACAGTCTCTGGACCGTATGAACTGTGTCTGGCCAGTGGCAGGGCCCTGGACCCCCTCATGGCGCACCAGCCCCCTCCACCCTCCTCCTGACTCAGGCTTGACCGAAGCTGGCTGGAAAACAAGGAAGCTTAGGGAGGGCCCCCTGTCCTGGCTTGGGATGGGGGACGCAGCTGGTTTTCTTTCTCCCCCAGGCCAGGGCTGGGGGAAGAGTCCTGGCAAGCAGGGCAAGCATGGGGGAGAGGAGACATCCTGGGCTCTTTTAGTCTGTCTGGAGCCAAGGTGACCCTGGCTTGAACATAGCCCCCCACCCCACCCCAGGACTCCCTCATGAGCCATTTTTCCTTCCCTAAAATGGGGCAGGAATGAGATGTGCAGACAAAGCCACCATGGAGGGCTCAGAATGTTCCAGGCAAGTGACAGGGCCTCCACACCAGGCCAGGATGGAGGCTGGGGAGTAACTAGCTTTCAAATGTGCCAGGATGATGGATGGCAGGGAGTTAAGAGCTCTAGGCTAGGGGGCTTCAGCCCCGCGCCCCCTGCACTTCAGGCCCTCTACCCTGAGCCGCACCCCCAGGCCAGAAAACCACTTCTCCCCATGTTGTGGATCGTCATGGTGCATTCTAGGTTGATCTCAAACATGTGATCCTCCTGCCCCAGGAGGGACCAGGCCTGCTCTTCACAAGGCCAGGGCCAGGGCTAGGAAGTGCTCCCTCAGGGACTCTGGGCAGATAGTGCTCCAGACTGGGTCAGAGGGAAAGTCCGAAGGTGCCCACTTCACACAAAGGCCAGGCATGTTAATACAGCCTGTGGGACCCGCACTCAGGAGGCTGAGGCAGGCCGATTGCAGGTTGTGGGACTGCCCGAGTTCTGCTAATGAGATCGACTCAAAAACAAATAGGCCAGGAGTGGTGGCACACACCTTTAACCCCAGCACTTGGAGGTAGAGGTAGGACGTAGGAGGATCACCAGCCTGGGACTATACAGAGTGAGTTCCAGGTCAGCTCCTGGCCTGCGTGTGGCACTAAGGACAGGGACCCCAGGGCAGGATCCTGGGCTGGGTGTGTGCAGGTCACAGGTGCCATGAGACAGGGCAGGGCAGCCTCTGTCAGGACACTGCATGCCCGGTGCCACTATGGTTCTGAAGTCTCTTGGCCAAGAGGGAGTTGTAGGTATGTAATGGAGAGCCTCTCGAGGGGACTCCCTACTTGGGCTGGGGCGCTCGGCCTCTGGTCATCAGCACAGAATGGGAAGAGATCAGTGCTCAGAGGTGGCCAGGGAGTGTTCTGTGACCCAGAGAATCCCCAGACCCCAAAGACACTCAGAGCCACATTCGTGTTTTATATCTGTATTAACGTACCGTACAAAACCCACTGCCCGGCCTCCCCGGCAGGAGAGCTGCTCAAGGCTTCCGTCCAGTCCGGAGAGGGGGAACACTACACAGTTAGGGGAAAAGAAAATTAAACCCAAACATGATGGTGGGGGGCTAGACTCGGTGCCATTTGAGCCACCCCGGGGCCCCACACCCCTGGCCAGGGCTGGCTCCTGGTGGGGGTTCTCGGCAGTAGTCTTACTAGGAGGTGACTGACGGGGGCTGGTTTCACTTCTACCTTCGGAGGGGAAGTTGGGGTCCGTGGGGCGGGTCCCGCCCGGCCCCGGGTGGCCCAGCTGAGATTCTTGGAAGCAGCAGCCAGGCGCAGTTCCTTCCTGCTCTGACCCCGGGTCTATGGCTTAAAAAAGTTGGGGCTCCGGGGCTGGGGTGGCACAGCCCAGGGCCTCTGTAAACACGGCAGGTTCAGCCAGGAGGGGACGTGGGTCCTGGAGTGCGGGGTCCTGCCTGGGCATGGCACAGGGGGAGGGGGACACGGGGGGGGGGGATGGCGAGGCAGCGGGCACCCCCTCAGCGCGCGGCAGGGGGCGGGGGCCCAGGGCCGGGCGCGCGCACCGGGTGGGCCAGGGTGACTGCCAGCGCGTCGTTGTGCTGCACGAGGGACGCGTGCTGGTAGTGCAGCACCAGCTCCTTGAGTGACGCGTACAGGTTGTAGGGCTCTGCGAAGCCAAAGCCCGTGGCCGTGCGGTAGATGACACAGTGCTTCGTGTCGCCGTCCACCCTGCGGGAAGGGGGGGCAGGGACAGGAGGGCTCATAGGTGTGTCTCCCAGGTGTCCCCGACCTGTCCTCCCACCAGCCCTGGGGGCTCCTTGCTGGGTGGCTCCCCAAGGTATTGCATACACTAGGGGGTTCAATAGATGCTTCTGGAAGGCCCAGCCCGCCCCTGGCCACTCACACCACGGAACAGGCGTAGCAGCCGCGCTGGCTGCTCTCACGGATGAGGAAGGTTCCATCTGGCTTCCCGCTCAGCATGTCCTCGGCCTGCGTGCGGTTGATCTTGCCCACGTACCACGTGCGCTCCTCGTGGTGGGGGAGGTCGTCCTCGTCCTCCATGAGTGCGTACTGACTGCGGGGACGGAAGGGGACGAGGGGTCCTGGTGGCTCATGTGCCCCCGCCCCCACCCTGGGTCACTCCAAGCGATGCCCTCTGCACGCATCACTTACTCCTCAGTCTCGTTTTTGATCCCCAACCACTCATTGATCTTCTTCTGCCGGGCGCCTTTCTGTGTGAGCCACCTGTGGGGAGAGAGGGGACCTGAGGGGGAGCCCCCAAGGGGGGCTGCAGGGCAATACCCCAGGCCGCCACCAGGGACAGCTTGGAGTTTCAACAAGGCCCGGGAGGATGGCACACTTGCAGTCTGTCCCGCACTGCGTGAGTGGCCTTCCCATGCCTCAGTTTCCCCAGTGCTTTATCACCAGCAAGTGTCGCCCAAGGGCCCACCAGGTACGCACACGAGGTACTGGTCTCGGATCTTGCGCAGCTGCATGAGGTCCGGCTTCAGGCTGTTCATGCGCTTGTCGATCTCGCGGTTGTCGGAGGCCTGAGCCCGCAGGTCCTGCTCCAGCTTCGTGCGGCTCTCGTGGATCTCTGCGATACGGGACTTGAGGCGCTCGGAGTTGAGCAGGATCCTGGGGAGGAGCCGGGTCTCTGACACTGCACACCCTGCCTCCCTTTCCGGTGAACTCTTCTGCATCCTTCAGCGCCCACTTCAATGAACCACCTACTCCCGGGCAGAACCCTGGCTGTCTGCCTTTCCCTCCTGCTGACCCTGGACAGGATGAGGGCAGCGTGGGCACAGCAGGGACACCCCTCACCTCTGCACCTCCTTCTCGTTGCCCTCGCGCCGGAAGCGCTCCATGTACTCCTTGCTGCACTTCTCCTGCGTCTGGCCCTGCTCTTCAAAGATCTTGATGGTCTCATTGAAGGCTTCAATGGCAGTGCGTTTCATCTGCAGCTCCTGCAGGAGGGGACCAGCGCTGTAACCCCGGAACCCCCAAAGTTCCTCGAAGAGGGGGAGACAGATTCCCACCAGCACAGCATTCTTCTGGCCCCTTCTTTTTGTAAAAAAGTATTTGCAAGCAGAGAGATAGAAGAGGCAGAGAGAAAACAGGTGTGCCAGGGCCTCAAGATGCACGAGGCACTTTAATCAAACTCAGGCTGTGCAGGCAAGTGCTTTAACCACTGAGCAATCTCCAGGCCTTCTGAACTGAACGAACTCCTACTCAGCTTTCAAAACCCCACTTCCCAAATCCTTGCCTTCCGAAGCAAGAATCACACCCTTAGACCCATCAGCTGACAGACACCCTTTCCTTCCCGTCCCAGATCTTGCAGCACTGGCTGAGAAGTGTCTGGGCTCCGCTTGCGTGTGGGGCTACCTGGGAGGTCCGCGTGTACTCCTCGTAGAGCTGGTCATACTCTCGGCTCTTGTCCTGGTACTGCTGGTGGTAGATCCTTAGCTGTGCGCCCACAGCGTCCACGCTGTCTTCCTTCACCACCTGGTCCTGGGGTCACGAGGAGGCATGGTCGAGGGAGCCCCAGGGGGAAGCTGGGCTCAGCCCTGCCCTGCCCACCCCAGCCCCAAGTGGGCACCTGTTGGTACTTGGACACTGGGTAGAGGAGACGTGTGTCCAGCTTGGCATTGTACTGCGCCAGCGACTCGTGGCGGTAATGCGTGATGAGGGCCACCACAGAGCAGAAGGTGAGCGGCTCCGAGAAGCCGTAGTGACCATCACGGTGGAAGACTTTGATCAGCTTGTTGTTTCCACCCTTCCTGCAAGCAGGGGGGACGTGGAGGGTCGGTGGGGGGAAAGAGTCCTCTAGCCCACCCCACCATGCCACCACCGCGGGGATGGGAGAGTGGGCCCCACCTGAGCGTGAGCGTGTACTCCCCTTGAATCTTGCTGGACGCGTCCCGGACAAGGAAGGTGCCG
Organism: Zapus hudsonius; assembly: GCA_004024765.1. NCBI lineage: Eukaryota > Metazoa > Chordata > Mammalia > Rodentia > Dipodidae > Zapus > Zapus hudsonius. Next base: position 26,701 of record PVHP010009967.1, on the reverse strand, counting down.
TCAGGTGTATCCCGTAGCTTCTCGTTGACCTCCTCCCTGGGGACCAGGCAGGCATGAAGCCCATACAGGGAGCATCAAGTGCTGGCCCCCAGCCCCACCCCAGCGCCCTTACCTGGAGATGTCCCCCCAGTACCACTCGGCATCCTGGAGAGAGGCTGGGCTGCTCCCATTAGCCAGCCCTGTGGGGGCCGGCTTTGCCTTCGAAGGCTTAGGTGGCAGTGCTGGGGACAGAAAAGCAAGTGCACATTAAGCACCGACTGTATACTGTGCTTGTCTCCTACTGTATGTAACTGGGCCTGATGGGGCCTGCAGTTGGTGTTTCCGGGCACCCCAGCCACGAGGCCTGCGGGTGAGAGGTGAGACAGGGGGTCACCTGGGGGCGCAGCCTCCTGCTCTTCCACATGCTCCTGTAGCAGCCTCTCCACCAGCACCACGGGGAAGTCGAGGCTCGGTTCACTCCTAGGGGAAAGTTAGCGTGGTAAAGGCTGGGTAGGGCCTGCTGGGGCCCACGCTCCTCCCGTATGTACGTGCAAGCATGGGGTAGTGGGTAGAATATGGGGAAAGGCTGGGCATGGTGGCCCACACCTTTAATCCCAGCACTTGGGAGGCAGAGGTAGGAGGATCACTGTGAGTTCGAGGCCAGCCTGAGACTACATAGTGCATTCCAGGTCAGCCTGGACTAGAGTGAGAGCATACCTCGAGAAACCAAAACCAAACCAACAAAAAAAAAGATAGGTAAACAGCACAGGCAGCTGCTACGTGAGACGGATTTCTGTTGAGGTGTATGCAGTAGGTGCCCTATAAGTGCTCACCAATGAAAAGAGAACAAGAGAGCAGCAGTGGTGGGGTGTGCTGGAGGGAAGGGGGTGCAGCCCCACCCACAGGCCAGCCTCCCTGGGTTCCGAGCCCTTCACCCCAGACCTACCCCGAAACCCAGTGCCGCAAGCTTTCCTTGGCCTCACCCACTGGGCTGTGACCACGCCCAGCTAAACACCTCCGCCCTTTTGCTGGGATTCATCCAGAAAGCCCCACTCCTCTGGGATCTTCCAAGAAGGTTTCTAAATCCCAGCCCCGCCCGCTCATCGGAGGCCACGCCCACCCACCGGGGAGCCCCGCCCCGCGCTCACCCGTCGGCGGCGCCCCCTGGCGGCGGGGAGGGCGGCGGCGGCGCCCGCAGCAGCAGCGGCCCGAAGGTGGCAGCCAGCGCGCGCGCCGCGGGCCCCGGGGCCGGGGATCGGCGGGCCACGCGGCCCAGGTGCTGCAGCAGGAAGCGCAGCGTGAGCGCGCGGTGCAGCGGCAGCGTCGGGGGTTCGAGCACCGGTCCTACGGGTCCCGGAACCTCTGCGGAGGGACACAGGGCCAAGGCCGGGTGAGCTCCGCGGACCACGACCCCCTTCCCTAGGCGCAGTCCCCCCTGCGGTCCGGGCTCCCTCCCGGGCAGGCTCACCCCGCAGCACCCGGTGCGCCTCCGCGGCAGCCTCCGGTGTCACGAGGGCTGCGGGCAAGGCCAGCAGGAAGCCCTTGATGGCATCTGACAAGGTGGCCGTGTCCCACTGCTCCACGTCACTCAGGGACCAGTCTGCAGGTGCAGGTGAGGGAGGGGAGATGAGCCAGCCTGGTACAGTGGGCACCCACCCACCCTGGCCCAGAGTCCCCCACGCAGACGAACAGGAGCAGCCGCTGTGGGGTGAGCCTCCCGCCACTGGCGGTAAGCAAGCAGAATTCTCACCTGTCCGAGGGGCAGGTGGATCGGGCCTGTAGGAGTCGCTATCCAGCCCTGGGGGGAGGGGTGAAGGGATGTAGATGAGTGCCTGACCCCAGGGAGGGTCTGGGGTGGCTTCTTTTGTAGGCCAAGTGCAGGAAGTCCAGAGGGGGATCTCAGCAGAGGACAGATGGCTCCTGCCCCTACTGGGCACAGAAGCCCACAGCACCCAGGCTTAGCTGCCTCCAGCACCCAGGGAGCAGGAGGCATCCCAGCGAGGGATGAGTCCCTCATCACCAGTGGTAAGCAAGCTGGAGCTGGGGATGATAGCCCAGCCTGGCCCTCACCTGTTTGCTCGATGGTTTCCACGAGTTTCACCAGAATCGGGGGCGCAGCGTCAGGTGGGGAGAACTGCTCAGATAGGTCCGGGAGTGTGAGGCCTGGTGGGAAGAGACAGTGTGTTGGACCTTCCTGTGGCTTTGAAGATCTTAGCTTGAGTAGCTCCAGGCCAGGCAGAGGTCCAGCTCAGGCACTGATGGGCACCTTGGGCCAGAAGGCCACAGCTGGAGGGCTGCGAGACAATTTTCTGGGTAAACATCATGAATTCACGCCACCTGGAGCAGAAAGGCATCTCCTAGTAGAGGCAATCCTAGCACTGGAGGACCCGAGTTCCAGGCCAGCCTGGGCTACGTAGCAAGACACAGTCCTCCCCAAACAAGAAGACATTAACTGGGCTGGAGAGATGGCTCAGTGGTTGAAGTGTCTGCTTGCAGAGCCTAAGAACCCAGGTTCGATTCCCCAGTACCCAGCATGCATCTGGAGTTCATTTGCACTGGTTGGAGGCCCTGGTGTGCCCATTCTCTGTTTCCTATCTCTCCTGCAAATAAATAATAAATAAAATAAATCCTTAAAAAAAGGACATTAGCAAAGGAGGGGGTGGTGTCATCTCACGGTCTGGAGTCTCCTGGCCTCTAGAAAGGTAACCAAAGAAACATCCATTGTAAGGCGCATTTGTGGTCACTGTGCAGCAGCCACTGAAGACTCCCGTGGCAGGTTTCCCTTGGGCCACCCTGGGCGCATGACCTTCCCTCCCTGGGCCTGTTTCTTTAAGAGGAAATTATGGACAGGTGCCAACAGCTCTTTCTCTTTTCTAACCCGGGCTGGCCTGGACCGCACTCCCTCTTAGTCCCAGGCTGGCTTTGAACTCACATGGATCCTCCCTATCTCTGCTGGGATTTTTTTTTTCCTTTCTTGTGAAGTGGGGTCTTGCTAATGTAGCCAAGGATAAACTTGAACTTAAGGCAATTCTTCTGCCTCAACTTCCCTAGGGCTGAGATGACAAGCTAGCCACACCTGGCTTCCCTTTCTATGAAACCCCTCCCCAGGAGGCCCTGGGGTGGCTCTGGCCCCAGGGCCTACGGGTTCTCCGGAGTGAAGGGCCAGGTGGTGCCTCAAACTGGAACCAGGCCCAGCAGCATGGAAAACTCCGAGGAAAACCTAAAAACACGAGGGAAGATGAGGTGGGTGGTGCCCACTGCAAATTGCACCCCAGAACTGCCCAGGACAAAAAGGGAGATCTCATGGGCTAAGACACACCCTGCTTTCAGAGAGGAGGGTGCAGGCTCAGAGAGGGAGACAGCTTCCCTGCAGATGCACAGCCAGGACACAGATAGCCTGGGGTGCTGCGCAGGGTCTGCCCCAACCCTGGAAGGTTGGAGGGCCAGGCGGGGTGTGTGGTGGCTGGACAGGGGCCAGGCAGGGAGGGAGGAGGCGCCTGTTACCAGGGGGAGCGGCAGATCCTGGCGGGGAGCCCGGATGGGGCCCGCCCGCAGCTCTCCACAGCCAAGACTGGGCTCCAGGGACGCCAGATGCTCGAGGCCCACGCCAGCCAGCCTCCCAGGCTCCATCAGTCCGTCTGTCTGTCCTGCCTCACTGGGGGACCCATTTGACACAGGGTCTCAGGCCCTGGAACCAGCAGCAATCCTCCTGCCTTGGCCTCCCAAGTGCTGGCACAGGTGTGTGCCACAATGCCTGACTGCCTAATGGTTATTGGGGTCCTTGCCCTCCCCTCCTCCACTGGGCAACCTAGCTTTTGCTCCTTTGTTCTCAAATCTGGGTAAAATCAGGGTGGCAGAGGGGATCCTGTAACACGGAGGGACAGCTAGACTGACCCTCTTCTACTCGACACTCGCCACCTTCCAAGTTGTCCCTGCTTCCCTCCTGGGCCATCTTTCCTCACTATAAGCTCTGCTGGCCAACTGGTCCCTTCCTGCCCCAGAGCCTTGGCAGTGGCTGAGCTCAGTGCCTACGGCCGCCAGTCACCACATGGACACATTTCCTCCTCCTCCTGAACCTGCCCACATGCCTTGGGTCCATGGCTGAGTTATACCCTCTGTTAAATGACCCCTTGGCATCCTCTTTCTCTCCCAAGAGAGACGCCATGGTTCAGTAGCTAAAAAGAGACTGAGAGTTGGGCCATACATTCCCTCTCCAAAGTCCCCTGCTCACCTGACTCAGAGGGACTGTCACGAGGCCTGGCAGGCAGTGGACGGGGCCCTCGTTGACGAGGGCCAGGCCGGGCCAGAGACATGGGCCCAAGGAACTCCACATAAGTCCCCGGGAAGTGTCCCCGCTGCCTGGTGCGTTCGTTGAAGCCAGGTATCCAGCCCAGGTTGTGAGGGCAGCGCTCAGCACCCTCAGTCACACCCTTGGCCTGCAGGGCCGCCCTGCTCACCACCAGCAGGTCCCCAGGCAGGAGCTCCAGGTCCTCAGGGCGCTCCCGGCGGAATGGGTACAGGGCACGGTACTGGAAGCCTTCAGTGCCCGCCATGGCTGGCCCCGTAGGGTCTAGGATGGTGAGGTGACTTCGCAGGGCCCCAGAGGCCCCATGGGCTGGTGTGGGGACTAGGATGTGGGACGCTCAGACCTCTATTTCTGAAAGTCACAGGCGACCTCGGGGGCCGCTCATGCCTGGCTTTCCATGAGTGATCCTAAGCAAGGCTACTTGTCACTGTCCACCATTCATTGACCCACAGGAGGGATCTGTGACTTGCTCCCTGGTCACTCAGCCACTATGTCCCCCATCAGAAGGATGGGACGTGCCAGGCCAATCACTCCAACACTGGTGGGGACACCCGAGTCTGCCAGCTCTTCCGGCTGTGCCAGATGCCAGACGAGGAAGCCGAGGTCACAGGCCACCACCATGCTCATTTGGAAATGCCAACCTAGAGTGGGGGGACAGGGCAGAGTCAACCACACTGCAGAAAGCAGTCCCAATCCTGGCCTACGATCTCTGAATCTCCAGGTGACTTTGGGGCAAGTCTCTGTCCCCCTCTAGGCTTCAGTTTCCCCATCTGTATAATGAGTCTAATACCAGCCTTCCTTCAAGAAACTGTCAGTAAACAAGCTCCTCCCACCCAACAGGGGTGGGAAAAATGGGCTCAGAGCTAGGAGCTCTAGGGAGGGAGCAGGAGGAAGCCATGACTTAAATGCAAATCTACCCAAATTCAAGGCCACCATGGAAACAAAGGCAGCAGCTATGTGCCCAGCTAACCTCACAGCAGTAGATGGCAATGGGGTAGGGGTGGGGGTAGGGTGGGGGGCATGGGAAGATCCAAATGCCTAAGCAGAGCAGAAAGTAGTGAAGAGTGGAGAAGTGAGTCCAGGAAGAGGACTTCAGGGAGCCGAGGCCTGGAGAGGCATCCAAGCCAAGGGAACTCAGGTCCCTGCAGGCGAGTGATAGGTTGGGGTTCGGAGGTGTCTCCAGCTTGGCCCTGTCTAAGGCTTTCAGCAGGTTGAAAAAACCGAGCAGGTAACAAGATGTGCCAAAGGGTACCTAGTGCTAGGGTAAGACAGGGAGCCAGAAGTTGGGGAACAGGCGCAAGGCACCTTGGTGGGGTCTGACTACAGGTGACAGAGTGACATCCATCCCCCAGGTGTCTGCTTGAGTTCCTGCTCCAGCAGGCAGGCTCAGTCCCCACCGGGGGTTAAGAGTCCTCATGGAGGGCGGAGGGGTGCCAAGGGCAGAGAGCACGGTCCCTAGCAAGGCTGGGCTGTGGGAAATCGCTTGCCAAGAACGCATGGTGGCTATGGAACAGGCCCACTGTTTCCCCCCAGGTCCTAGGGGGCTCTAGGGAGGGGTCTCCGTGGGGAGCAGGGCCTCCTCTACCTGGGTGGCATGCAGTCTACAGGTGGGGAAACAGAGGCTGCCACAGGCATCTCCAGGAACCCTCCTTCCCGCCCCCCGCACGGCCCGGGTGTGGGACATGCCTGCACACGCCGTGGGGGGAACTCGGAGCTGAATGCAAAAACTGGGGGGTCTGGGATGACGCACGGCTTGCGCGCGCGCACACGCGCACCCGGGTGCGCATGCACCCCGCAGCATAAGGAAGTGCTCGACCCCAGACCCCGCTGCACGCCACGGAGCAGCTCGGCAGCGCTCGACGGACGCCCCGACCCGGGCGGGGTGCACCGTGCCTCGGGGACCCCGCGCTCCGCCTCGGGCGCGCTGCACGGCCGCCCATGGGTCTCGGTTCTCGCGGGACCAGCCAGCCCCACGCCCGCCGCGCCCCGCACCCCGCTTCCAGGCGGACAGCCCGCTCCTCACGCCACCCCGGCCACTCCCGACTCACCGGGACGCGACCGCTGTCGCCGCAGCCGCGGGATCCCCGCGTCAGCCGCCGCCGTCGCTGTTCCTAGCGGCCGGGCCCGCCCCCTGACGGAAATAGCCGAGCGCATTCGGGCCGAGCGGATGACTCCTCCCTCCGAAGGGTGAGGAGGAGCCCGACGCCTGAGTGGTTCCGGAAAGAGCCGAACGTACTCCCGCGGGAGTAACCGGCTGCGGGCTGCCACGAGACACACGAGCGCGTCCGGAAACAGCCGAACGGAAACGGGCTGGGCGAACTCTCGTTCCGAAGCTGGACTCGGTGGCACTGGGCGCCCGAGTATGTCCGGAAATAGCCGAGCGTGCTCGATCCCGAATAGAGGATCGGCCTCGAAGTCACGCCAGTTTCCGGAAAGTGCCCAGCGGAAAACGGGCTGGGAGAGAGTTCGCTCCGAATCTGGGCTGATCCGAGCGCTTCCGGAAACTACCGAAGCGTGGAGGGATCCCGAGGAGCTGCGGACCGAGAAAGGGGCGGAGACGAAAGCGTTCCCTTGGTAACCCTGGGCGTCCGGAAGCCGTGGAAGGGGCCCGCACACACGATCGCTTCCGGAAATAGCCGAAGACCCGAGCGGCTGGAGGCGTGGCCAAGGTCGTTTCCGAGATCGCGCTCGACTGAGTTAGGTGTTATCTGGCACGAGCAAAAACCTCACGGTGCTTGATGTTGGTTTTGTTTTTATATTTGCAAGGAAGAAGAAGCATGGGCATGCCAGGGCCACTTGCCAACGCAAATGAACACTATACTTTAAATATTTTTTTCATTAGTTGACTCACTAAGGCTGCAAAGGACCTCCAGATGTATGCTTCACCGTGAGTACTGGGGAAGCAAACCTGGGCTGTCAGGCTCTGCAAGCAAGTGCTTAACCTGTGAGCCATCTCCCAAGCCCATTCTGATTTTTGAGATAGGGTCTCCAATGCGGCAGTTGAACTCGAAATCCTCCTGCCTCAACCTCCCTAGTGCTAAGTGTAACTGCCTGGCCACTTTCTCTCCATTGCTGGGGATTGAACTAGGGCCTCATGCGTGCTAGGCAGGTACTCTACCATTGAGCCACATCCCCAGCCTCCCACCCCACCCCCTTTAAGCTGGAATTTGGTGCCCTGGCATCAGCCATCCCCCTCTCTCACTCCTGGTAGCTAGCAGACACTTGGCTTCAACTGTTTCAGGACAGCAAACATGATGGATGCTCGTAGGGAGAAAAGGGGTAGGAGGTAGCTGGGGCCAGAGCAGGGGAACTCATTCAAGACCCACTTCAGGCTGGAGAGATGGCTTAGTGGTTAAGGCATTTGCCTTCAAAGCCAAAGGACCCAGGTTTGATTCCCCAGTACCCACGTAAAGCCAGCTGCACAGGGTGGCACATGCATCAAGTTCATTTGCAGTGGCTTTCATAAATATTTAAAAACCCACTGCAGTACCAGCCTTCCCCTTCTCTTGTCTTCCCTCCCCTCACAAAGGCACACTTGAGACCTCTGTCAGCATGACTTTTATTCACCACCAGCCCCAGGATGGAAGTAGGGCAAGCCATGCAGCCTTGGTCTCCCTTCAGGCTCAGGTGTGCTGGGCAGGCCTCAGGGAGAGTGCAGAGTGGGCTGGAGTGACAAGTAGGCAGAGCCTTGTCTCCAGCAACCTCTGAGACGCCAGCTGGTGACAGGAACGGGGGCAGAGCCTCCATTTGAGCTGGACATGACAGTGATGAAGAGGCTGGCAGAGCAGGAAGCCACTAGGAAAAGCATTTGGCACACAAGAGTGCTTCCTGAAGTCACTGAGGTTAGTCTTGTCAACATGAGGCAGGACCTCACTGGGACCTCCTCTAAGGAAGTCTGGGATGCACGAAGGGACCACATCACAGGCTCACGCTGCTGGGCCTTGAAACCCGGAATCCTGTCCATTGTGGTGCTGGGTGTGGCAAGCACTCTGCTGAGCCACTCTTCTGCCTCCCTGGTGTCCTTCAAGGCCTGCCCCTCTCCCGGGGTCAGTTCCCCCTGTAGAATGGTGGGCGTTTCTTCTAGCGAATACCTATTTATACCTCAACCCCAGCTTTCACACACCCTCTCCTCCAGGCTAAAGCCACTACATAGTGGAAGGTGATCTTCAGTCTTCTCCATCTCCGTGGTTACATTGTTCTGTGGAGGAGGGGGTATCTTGAGGCAGGGTCTCACTAGCTCAGGCTGACCTGGAACTCACACTGTAACCCAGAAAGGTGATTCTCTTGCCTCAGCCTGAGTGCTGGGATCACAGGCATGGTGAGCCATGCCCAGTGTCCAAATCCAGTGCCTGGGGTCTAGGACTGGAAATGGTGTGTGTGCCACAAGCACACACAGACACTTTAAAAGTACAGAACAACTAAAAACAAACACACAGGCTTGTCCAAAGTGCTTCCATCTTGGCCCAGAGGACAGGGTCTGTAAACAAGAGTCTCAGGGGCCAAAACCTGGCAGCTGCCCTCAGCAGGCAGCCTGCCAGGCTATTGCTTAGAAAAAGGAATAAGTTAGTTGCAAGGGTTTGCTATGTACATGATGTCCCCTGCACCATGATCCTGCCCTCCATTCCGGGGATCCACAGCACAATACCCGGGAGGCGCCAGCTTCTTGCCTGACAGGTGTCACAGGCTGAAAGCTGTGTTTCACCATCCAGAACAGACATTGCACAAAAACCTCATGGGACTCTGAGGCTAGGGACGGTGGTGGCTGTCAGTCCTTCGTGGCCGGCCCCAAGGGCCCTGGCCCTGCGTCCGCGCCCTCCACAGCGATGTGTGGCACGGACGGCCGTGGTCCACTAGGCTCCTCGTCAAAGCTCACCTCCTGCACAGCCTCCTGCTTCTTGAAGGAGTCTCGGCGCTCGGACAGGTGCAGCCGGCGCATGACCACCAGCTCCGAGTCGGCCCCAAGCCCACGCTGCCCTCCGTCCCCCTCCAGCCGCTCACCAGTGCCCAGCTTGTCAGCTGACTGGCCTCGCCGCAGCCGGGGCGACCGGGCAGGTATGGGGATGTGCCCTGGGAGGGGTGAGGGCGAGCGCGGTGGGGGCGCAGGCACAGGCGGGCAGGCCAGCGGGGAGGGCGGGATGCTGCTGGTGGACTTGCGGCGGCCGCTCTTGTGGCGAGGTGGCCCCAGCTTGGCAGCCAGGCCATGCAGCGAGCTGGGGCGGGTGTGGCCAGTAGCCGGGGAGGCAGGGCTGCTGGAGCTCGGGGACACGTTGGGTGGGGACGGTGCATCTGTGGGTGACAAGTACAAGGCCTCAGTGTTCCCATCCCTGGGATGACCAAACTTGCCAAAGCCTGTAACCTTCACGGTTGCTCCCCCCCCCCCCACAGGATGATTTCCCTGGACTAGAGGCGAACCCTACTCCTCCACCAAACTCCTACCTGCTTCACCACCTCATCCCAGGGGCTTCCCCTTTACACAGCCTGTCCCCCAGTGTTGTCTGACTCCGGATTAAATTCTGGGCCCTTTAATATAAGACCAAGTTATTACCTGTTCTAGAACAATCTAACACCCAAACTCAAATACCCTCCAAGTCTACTGCCTCTCAATGTATCATCTTCTAGGGTCTTATGTAGCCCAGGCAGGCCTCAGCATCCTGATCCTCTGAGTGCAGAGATGGCAGGAATGCCTGCACAGCACACACCTGCGGGGGCATCTGGAGCCGGGCTGCGGGAGGGCGTGGTGGGGCTGGGGGATAGGCTGTGCGTGGGCGAGCCAGGCAGGCTCTCGCTGGACGACAGCGAGTGATGGAGGCCCGAGGAAAAGCTGCGGCTGCCATGCAGCGCAGAGGACTGCTTGGAGATCTTCTTGAACAGAGACTTCCGCCTGGGAAAGCAAGCGTGGACAGGGTGAGAGGGGCTGAGACTGCAGGTCAGCCTGCCTGGGGAAGTGGGGATAGGGTGAGGGGCTGAGACAGGCACCAAGGGGCTGGGACTTCAGGCCAGCCTGCCCTGGCTCACCGGTCCTGGGTCTCCCGCCGGCGGCTGCGCTTGCTGCGGCGTGCCATGCGGCTCTTGGCCACACTCTTCCTGGCTGGGCCTACCTTGATGGATGTATTCTCCAGGGCCGTGGTGCGCAGGGAGATCTTGTTGCCACTCTGTGGGAGGGAAGGAGGGAGGGAGGAAGGGAAAGATCATTTGACCATCAAATCCCTGCACTCCACCAGCCCAGCCTGATTTAACCATTCCTGTCCGTTTTGTTTCTCAGTGTTAAATGTGAACCCAGGGTCTTGCCTGTGCCAAGCAAGTACTGTGCCTCTGAGCCATACAGACGGGAGCACCAAGGCCCTGATGCCCACTCTCTAGGGTCAAGGTGGGCTGCATGGGAATGTCCTGTGTGTAGGGAGACTGCTGGGGGCTGAGACAGGAAGCACACTGGCACACTGGGTCTGGAGGCTAGGTTCAACATTGAACTTGGAGTCCTGGGAGGCGGGAGGGCCGGGCGTACCTTCAGCAGCAGCTCCACCACGTCCATGTGCACCAGGCCCAGGACTGACTCTCCATTGATGTGCGTGATGAGATCTCCAGCGTGCAGGCCTGCCTCCTGTGCGGGGCTTCCCTCCTCCACGCTCTGTGGGCACAGGACAGCTAGAGGGGTTAGGGACAGAACCCTAACCCTGAACCTGGGGCCTGGTGCAGTAAGCTACTGCCTCAGGTGCCCTGAGCTCTGAAGTGGGTCAGAGCCCACTTGCAGTGTATGCCCTCAGTCCATCTGTCTCTCACCTGACCTCATCCCCCAAAGGACTTAAATGGAGCTAGTAGGTACCGTCTCTCTCCCCCAAAATGTGGCTGAGACAAGGCTCACCCCAAACTTGAACCCACGTCCCCATCTACACTGACCCAGACGACGTGGTGAACGGTGTAGACATCGCTGTCGCCCATGTACACACGGATGGCACGCAGGCTGAAGCCGTACTTCTTGCCCGAGCTGTGGATAACGATTGGAGGTCGCAGGCTGCCACACACAGGGGAAGGGTCCCGGCTTGGGGACGAGTCTCGGGACGAGGGGTTGGAGGACAGCGATCTTGGGGACAAGGGGCTCATAAGCGGGCCTCCACTGCCGTCATCTGCAGAGGTCAGGAAGAGTCGCCCACTCACACAGTGCCCTGGGGTCACCTTCTCTCCCCACAGTGACCACAGTGGTCCTTCCACCCTGAACTCTCTCCCATTTCTGGGGTTTAGCTGCTTGTCCTATACTGTGGCTCAGCCCCAGCTTATGACCCCTGCGGAAGCCTTCCTGCACTGACACAGACAGGCCAGCCTGGACACTACCTGCTGTAATGATGAGCGACAGAGCCGAGACAGATGCTGACTTGGGCACGCGTCCCCCACTGCCGCTGCTGGGGGAAGCCCTGGGCTTGTCAGGGCCAGGATCTCGCGGGCCCCCGAGGCGGCGGCCCCGGCTGGCTTCCAGGGACCGAGGCGTAGAGTGCCGAGCGCCTGTGCTGTTACTTCGCAGGCGGGCATGGCTGAGGGCAGCTGTGTCAGCTGTGGGGACATGGGGGGGTGAACCCACAGGGCCCCATCCTTACCCTATGAGGCAGAATGAGCTGCCTCAAGCTGCAGACCAAGCCTGCGTTAGCTCTAGAGAAACTTCAGCCTTCAAAACCACCTCCAGTTCCCTCCTGGGAACTTTCATGAACATCCCTGGACCCCACCTACCAGAAAGGCTGGAGGGCTTGGGTGTCACTGGGGTGGTTGGTGGTAGGGGTTCAGGCTCCCCCAGGATGAAGATTGGCTTCTTGAGGTCCGCAGGGCCTGGACCTGCTCCCTCATCCTCGGATGAGAAGGCAAATTTGGGCATCGTGTCCAGACTAACAGTGCTGAGGAGGGAGGGGCTGGGGCCCCGGTCAGGCTGAGAGGATGGCGAGTGGCAGGAGGAGCCAGGTGTCCAGGGCCTCAGCCTGCAGGGAGGAGCCAGGTGAGGAGTGGGGTGTATCCTGTGTCCCCCACCCCCTGGACATTTGTGTGGGGAGAACTAACTTGTGGAGCCAGCTCCCCACCCACCCACAGCTGACCTCTCTGTGCTGTGCCAGTGCTTCTAGGGATAATGGGCACGTGTGGGCCACATGCCACCTATAGCACAACTGCAGGCAGCAGCCTGGCTCTGCCACAGAGCAGGGCTGCTTCATGTTTGCTGGGCTTGGGGAGCAGGTTTCATCCTTCTCTACTGGGCCCTGGGCAGCTCCTTCAGCACCCGATGGCTGTGTCCTCACCATCTGCCTATCCTAGCCCACCCACCGGACATCCATGCTTAAGCGGCGACCATTCTCCCCTTCGCGGCGGTGCTCCCACCCCTCCTCCCTGTCCTCGCTGAAACTCCTCTCTGCCAAAGTCGGGGTGGGCTGCACAGCCAGGAACTCTGAGCTGCTGTAGACCTAGGAGTATATTAGAAAAAAAAAGACAAGAATGAGGCTGGGTGCGACGGTGATGACACCTGTCAGCTCAGCTGCTGCACTGCCAGATGTTCTCAAGACCAATGCAAATGCAGACAGATTGACTGACTTCAAGGCATCTCACCCCACTCTGTAGTACCTACTCTGCCCAGCCCACCTTGCTGAAGCGATGCGAGCAGGAGGAGAACTGGGGGATCTCTGTGGAGGATTCCTCATCGTTGGTCTCATCATCCTCAGAGCCCAGGTGGCGGTACCGCTCCGAGCGTGCTGCAGGGCAGGGGAGGAGTCTCAGGCAGCCCAGCTAATGCCCAGAGGTGGCCCGAGGGCTGTGGGCATGCAGGCAGCACCTCAGATGAGGGACCCCTTGTGCAAAGGCCTTGAGGCAGACAGAAATCTGTTGGGTGTTTAGGATCTAGGAAGCTAGGGACCCTGACTGTGTCCCCAAAAGCTATGCGACCATGGCCTGAGTCGGCTGATTTTACTCAAGTTGTCTGTTTCGAATGGAAGTGACACTGTTTCAGATGCCCATAGGAAACTTCTGATGTAGTGCATTTTGGAGGGGCATGGGAGAAACTCTGGGTGTGCTGGGAGCTGACACTTGTCTGGACACCACTGGACACCTTGAGATGGCAGAGCCCACCCTGGGGAGGGAGGCGTACTCACTGTCAAAATAGCTGGTGTCGTCCTCAGCTTCCAGTTGTGGGATGAACTCAGCTTTGTGTCTCAGGAGCCCAGCCCAGTCCAAGGCCCAGAAGAAAGGGTGCTGCTTCACTTCATGGGTGCCACCTACAGACATGTCAGAAACCCTCTGCACCATCCTTTTCTTCATGGCTGCCGCCTACAAGCATGCTGCTGCACCTCCCTCCCCAGAGGAGGCCTGGGGGGGATGGGTCAGGCTCTGCTTCAGGCCAGGCCTATTCCCAGGTTGGTCCCTCTATGGTCCTTTCCCTGAAACACTGCTCCCCAGAGTGTGCTCGGGGCTGGGGCTTTGGGCCAGGACACAGCCTCTGCTGACATCACAACTCACGACTCCCTTGGCTGCACCAGACCCCACCATCCTGCTCTTCCTGATAAGGACTTGTGAGTTTCTGGTGAAGTCCTATGCACCTTTCAAAACCCAAGTTCCCAGCCATATCCTTCCTGCAGTCCTGCTGGGTGTGGTGGCACACGCCTTCGATCCCAGCACTCGGGGGCTGAGGGAGGAGGATTGCTGTGAGTTCAAGGTCACTAGAGAGTGAGTTCCAGGTCAGCCTGGGCTGGAGTGAGACCCTACCTCAAAACAGAGAAAAACAAACACAGTGTGGCCCTGAGGGAAGCAGTCAGCCTCCACCATCCCACTGCTTACCGGTGCCCAGCCGGTCCATTGGATTCTGGCGCAGCAGCCTGGAGATGAGGTCCTGGGCGTCAGCTGGGAGGGCCTCTTCCCCATCCGGCCACAGGATCTCATCTGGATGAGGAGGGAGGTAGGGGCAGCTCTCTAGAGTACCTGAGACTTGCCACTCACTGTGCTCCAGGTCTCTAGCCCCTCTGACCTGGAACACCCCAGGCCAACTTTCCCTCTTCACCCACCCTGAGCGACAGCTGTGTCCCTGTGGAGCCCCAGACCAGGAGGGAGGGACACATACCACTGACCACCTGTCCAAATAGTTCTTCAGGAGTGTCTCCAAAGAATGGCACACAGCCCACCAGGAACTCATAGAGGATAACACCCATGGCCCACCAGTCCACTGGCTTTCCGTAGCCCTGGCGGAAGATCACCTCGGGGGCAATGTACTCAGGAGTCCCGCACACCTGTGGGAGACAAAACCAAGCATGGCCTCAGCCTGGGAGAGATGGGGAGGCAGGCCCCAAGTCTCATCTTTCTGCAACTGGTCCCCAGGCCACACACCTGCTTGTCCACGAACTCGCGAGCATCCTTCTCAATATGACCCTCGTACAGGTTGGTAGCCATGCTCATGAGGCCGATCTTGGAGAGGCCAAAGTCGGTCAGCTTGATATGGCCAAGGGATGTGATGAGAAGGCTGTGGGTGGGCAGTGGGACACTCAGGGTGGTGCTGCCTGAACTGCCCACCTACTGAGTTGCTACTGAGTACCTATTGTATACACCGGACACTGCACCCACAGATGCCCCAGCCGCAGGGAAACACTTCTTACAAAGTTGTGTCTACACTAAACAGCAGGCCAGGCAGGTGCTCACTCTGCGCACAGCCCCAGCCTCTCTGGTCCTAGCTCTGCCCCATGTGCCCACCCCATCTGTCCCCAGGCCCCTCCCTGGATAGGCTCACTTGTCGGGCTTGAGGTCGCGGTGCACGATGCCATAGTTGTGCAGGTACTCCAGCGCCAGCACCGTCTCGGCAAAGTACATGCGCGCCATGTCCACGGGCAGCGGCCCCATGTTCTTCAGGAGCGTGGCACAGTCCCCACCTGCAGCAGGAACACCTGAGACGGGGAACCCGAACCCCTGCCCCCCAGCTCCGAGCACTGCCCTTCCACACACACCTGGTAACTACTAAGGGCATGCCCCTCCTCTGCACTGAGCTGCCTGAAGGTCCCAAAGCCCCCTGCTTGCCTGCCTCCCACCTGGTGCAAGCTCCACACACCTTCCACATACTCCATGACCATGCAGAGGTGACGGCGTGTCTCGAAAGAGCAGAACATGCCCACCACGAAGGGGTTCTCCGCGAATGTGAGGATGTCGCGCTCCACGAACACCTGCTGGATCTGGTTGCGCAGGATCAGGTTCTGCTTGTTGATCTTCTTCATGGCAAAGCGCTGGCGTGTGTCACGGTGCCGCACCAGGTACACGGCTCTGCAGGGCGGGTGTGGGCACGCTGAGGCCCAGGCCAGGGCTCAGGAGGCGCTGTGGACCCACCATAGATAGGAGACCACCAGGGGCGCCATACCAGTGGATACCTGGGACTCATCTATTAATCCATAGCAGGATGGGGGGGAAGGGGAGGTGGTCACCCAGGACCAAAGGACTCACCCGTAGGCCCCATTGCTGATGAGCTTAATGGTCTCGAAGTCGCCCTCACAGGGCTTTCTCCTGGATGAAGCACCCAGGGTGCGGCTCTGAGGGAAGGAAAAACTCAGGGTCCTAGTTGGCTGGCTGCTCAATTTTCTGTCACCTGTCACCATCCTGGGGACCCACACAACTTCCTCCTGCCCAGCCTTCTGTCTCAGTTCTTATCAATCTTCTGGAAAAGCACCTTCTTCATGGCTCTCCAGACCAGTCCACCAGCCCTGGGCCACCTCCACGCAAAGCTCCCTGGCCTAGCTTCCAGCATGCAGTGATTCCCTAGAGTCCCATGTGTTCATCAAACGTGCAAACTCCAGTAAACTCAGCCCCACTTCTGCTCTTCCGGGGGCAGTCAGGACCAGCCCAAAGTTCTGGTGCTCACCTCTGGGGACTCGGGTGCAGGGGGCTGTCCATCATCAAGGTCACTTAGAGGCACAATCTCTGAAAAGAGATAGGGGGGGGGTGTCACGTAGCCCAGACTGGCTTAGGACCCCTCACCCTCCTGCCTCAGCTTCCTGAGTGCTCAAAGACAAGAGCACACTACCTCACTGTGTCTGAGAGAGGAATCGTGACAAGGCCTTTGGGTTTTGTCTCCTTATCACCCAATTTCCTGGGGCTCAGCCTGATCTGGGACAAGATGTCTTTGACTAGATGTCATTATTCTGTCATTGAGTTAAACCCAGGAGCCTGGACTATGTAAGGACTAAAGAACCTTCTAGAAAGGCCAATGAACTCTGGGTGGCTCAGGGCTCTGGCTCTGCTTCCCCATCTCTCTCAGCTTGGAGAGCTGCTAGAGGGAGACTTCAGCACTCCCAGATTCAGCTTGGCACTGGGTCAACCACTAGTGAGCATCAATGGACATGACCTTTGGGGGACAGTGTCCTGGGGTCACAGAAGGAGGTGGGGTCTGGGTGGCAGAGCCAGTGAATTAAGGGAGTCCTCAGTTCAAATTCAGATATTCTCCAAATGGGAGCCCCTCACCCTAGGGTGCTGAGAGAGATAGCCTATCGCTAAGGTCTCAGCCAGCATTGCCTGGCCATGTACCGCCTTCCCTCACTGCAGGGACAGTTTCACAGCTGCACTCTTGAGCCAGGAGGTCTGAGACCTGGCAGGATGGCTGTGGCTACACACTCCACTCCTGGTCTAACCACCTCTCCTCCTCATCTGCCAGAGCCTCCATCTCTCCACCTTGAAATGGAGGTGAGGACAGTCTTATGCCTAGTGATCCTCAGCCCTGGCCAAGACCTTTGTGCATGCTTGGCAAGCCCCCATCACTAAGGTATGGTCCAGTCCCCCACCCATTGTAATGTGGCATTTGAGGTGCTTCCTGTGGGTGGCCAAGGGCAGAGCCACAGAGACAGGATGACTGCGTGGCTCTAGCCCTATTTCAGCTGTTTCCTTCCATGACCCTTACCTTCCAGGGGATCCCTGGCCAAGCCCAGCTGCCCAATAATGTATCGTGGAAGGTCTGTCTTGATGCCCTGGCCATCCCGGGCCTGGCCTTCGGCAGCTTCCAGCACGTGGTAGAACTCCTCAGGGTCGAACTCCTGGGCACAGCAGACTGTGAGGCTGAAGGCTCCCACCTGACCCAGGGATCAGCGTCACCACACAGCCTCCCAAATACTCACCAGACACTCGAGCAGGCGCGCTGGCCTCGAGATGATGACCAAAAGCTTGCGAACCAGCTGCACAATGAAGCCCACCTCCTGGCTGTCAGAGCGCAGGTGAGCCTGCGGTGGAGGCAGGGTGTCACCAGGCAGGATCCACCCAAGGCCCCGCCCAGCCTGTCCTGACACACCAGGCCATCCAGGGTGGTACCTAAAGGCCCCACCTACTTAGAGAAGGTACAGCTTCTACTTGGGTCTGTCCTCCAGTCCCACCCCCGTCTGGGCGTGGCCTAGCCCTGGACCCACCCCACCCCACCCCACCCCCACGCACATCCTGCAGGAGGCGCTCCAACTTCTCCTGCATCTCCAGGAAGTAGCGAGAGGTGACCAGGGCCTCGCCGGACTTGGCGAGGCAGTCACGGGCTAGCTCCACTATCTGGTGATGGATGAAGCCCAGGACACCATCCGCCAGTGCCAGGCGGGCACCAGGCGCGTAGGCAGCCAGGAAGTCCTGCAGACGGCCCTCCATCTGTGCAGTGGCCTGGTCAGGGGGGCAGTACACACACGTCACGGGAGTCAGGATGGGCAGGTGAAGGGTGGAAAGGCCAGTCAGAGATAAGAGAATGGGGACAGAGAGATAGGAGGGGATCCAGGGGTCTGTGTGGTCACCAGGCACTGCCCACCTTGGGGAAGCGCTCCCGGTACACGTGATTCATCATGACCACCTCATTGTCGAGAGTCCCCGCTGTGCGGCCTGGGCTGCAAGGGTGATGCAGGGAGAGGAGCTTGTGAAACAGGACCTCCTACTGAGGCCAGAGGTGGCTGGGGGTGACAGTATAGTCCTCACCTGAGGCTGCGAGAGCGGGGACGCAAGCGTGGGGAGCGGTGGCCACCCTCATCATCAGCCACACACTCGGAGCTGCGGAAGTGTCTAGACAGGAAGCGCAGCTCATCCGCAGTAGGCTGGAACGGAAGCTGATGGAGATGCTCCCGGGAAGATGAACTTGACTGGTAAGAAGGCAGGCATCAAGGTCACAGCCAGGACCCCAGCACCACCACCCAAGGCTGAGCCCACCCGATGGCCACTAGACAGTCAACCCCTCTGGCCTAGCTCCTATGCAAACCCACCTGCTGATGCTCCTGGCTCCCTCTGGTCTGAACCTGCCTTCACAGGCCAGGATATGGGGGTGGGGGTCATTGAGGTCCCACATGCCCAGAATGGGAAACGGATGGGACAGACAAGATATCTGACATCTTAAAAACCTCCCGCCCATCCTCCCAGGTGGAGCTGTGGGTACCGAGACGGTGGAGCTGGGCGTGTTGGTGCCATAGCCGGAAGATGGGAGAGATGCGAGGGACCACCTCCTTCCGTCTGCCCTGGAGAGGGACAAGAGGAGACGGCAAGGTGGCTGTGGCCCTGTGGCTTGTAGGGACACAAGGCAGCACTGTGGTGGGCTGGGGAAGGGCTGCCTGGGAGGCTGCCTCCACTCTGCCCCTCCCCCAGCTGCCAGTGTACGCTTTCCAAGCCTTGCCTTTGCTCTGCAGCTATAGGGTGACACGCTGGCAGCCCCTACCAGCCCAAGGACACCCTGAGGGCCAGACTTCAGCCTCCTGTTCCTAGACATGCCCTCAGCACCCCCGACAGGGCATCACACTCAGCAGCGCTCCATACATGCTGTTATGCGAGTGAGTGAGGTTATGGGCCTGGCACCCAATGCCTGCTTGTGATTAGTGTCTAGTCTGTTAATGAATCAGTGGCCTCGCTGCGGCAGGGCCCTCCTGCCCGGGCATTCTACATTTACCTGTCGCCACGTGGGAGGAGGCTGCAGAAGGCCATGGGGAGAGACAACCAGGAAGTCAGGGGAAGGGAGGGGAAAAGCCAATGAGAAGGCTGGTCTGGACACCAAGTCTGTGCCCCTGCCAGGCACCAGCACAGTCCCTGCGGCTGGCCCACAACACTCACCTCCTTGCAAAAGGGAAGCTGACGGCTGACGCCGCAGAGAAGTTCCGCGGACTGTCCACGGGGCTGCTGCCTGCTGGGGGGAGGCAGGGAAACTTAGTCAGGAGTAGAGACAGGACCCAGCCTCCCACTTGATGCACCCACACTCACCAGTTGGCACAGACAGTGGCGACAGGGGTCTGGAGAGTGTGGGCGAGGGCATCCCCACCACCAAGCTTTTGCGGTTACCACTGCGACAGCTGTGAGGGGGGAGGGGTCATGGTCAGACCTCAGGCTGGGAGCACATGGAACAGACAGGAAGTTGGGCTCCAATTGAGTCACTGTGGGGGTACTGAGACAGGGTTTGTAAGGCCCAGCTGGGAGGCACCACTAAACAATCTTGCCTTCACCCCTGTCTTTCAGACAAGGTGCACAAGCTGACCTTGAACTCTTGGACTTTTGATCTGTGGCCTTGACCTCCTGATGCTGAGATGATTGCTTCCTTTTTTGTTGTTTTTTGTTTTTGTTTTGTCAGGCTAGGGTCTCACTCTAGGCCAGGCTGACCTGGATCTCACTCTGTAGTTCCAGAATCCTCCTGTCTCTGCCTCCAGAGTGCTGGAATCACAAGCATGGGCCACCACACCTGGCTCAAAAAGTCCTTTCTTCTCCAATCACTGTCACCTGATAACATCCAGATGGTGGGACACTGCACAGGCCAGGACACCCAGCCAGTCCTGGGCCCACACGCTTACAGGTGCAGAGATGGGAGAGTCCCCAGATGTGTTAGGCTTCCTCCAAGTCCCCAACTAGAAGCTAATGTCACCTCTCTATAACCCAACTAACACCTTGCCCTCAGCTCAGGATGGCTTCTTCTGCATGCTCGCCCTGACTTCTACCCACTTTTCCTGGCTTTACTCTGCGCCCCTTCTGGCCAAACCACCTGGGCCTGGGCCTCCCTGCCCACCTGGGCCCCACTCGCTGGCAGCTGCAAGTTGTTCCTGCCCCCACCCCAGCAGTCGCTGGGCGACGCTGACAAGCTCGCAGCAGCCCACACAGCCCGCCGACGCCTAGGCTGGCAGCGGGAGGAGGCGAGGAGGCTGCCCCACGCTGGGTGCTTGGAAAGACGGCGCGAAGATTCCACGAATCCCACACACCCTATGCTGTCGCCTTTTTATGGACATATGCTTAGAGCTTGGAGGGCGGAAGACACACCCCCAGTCCGTGAAGCTACCCAACTGGTACACTTAGCAAAATCCCAAATAGTGGGGGGGGGGGGGACGACACCAGCTTAGCCTGTTACCCAGACTGGGAAACTGAGGCAAGGATGTCAAGACGTAACCTAGGGCAAGGACGGAGGTGAAAGCCCCAGGTCCCTACAGAACTTCCTGCCAGCCTGCTCCTCACCACCCCACGCACGCGGGAGACCACATCCTCTCCGGCCCCCCTCTCCACCCACGTGCACCCCTGGGCCTTGGCTGCCCCATTGGCCACTTGCAAAAGCAGGGGTTTGGCTCACACCTCTCCTGCTCCCAGGACAGGCCCTGGGAACAACCAAAGTTGACACCTCCTAGAACCCAGAGCACTCACTGACCCTGCACGCCATGGACTCTGAACCACACCAGGGTACCTGGTACCTCATACATAATCCTTGCCACCCAAACATCACTGAGTCAAGCACAGAGGAGCTGGGGGGCTGCCCGAGGCCGTAGCCTGAGAGCAGCTGCCCCCAGCCTTGCTGAGGCCCCGGGACCCGAGCCCGGGGCTGCCCCACGGCTGCCAGCATCTGCGCTGCAGCGGCATTTCCGCCGAGCGCGGGGGCTACAGCTTTTCCAAACTTCTTCTGCCGCGCAGCTCAGAGCCCAGAGTTCGAATCCCACCTCCGTCCCAAGTCACTAGCCACAGCTGCGAGCTCAGCGGCGGAACGGGGGTGAGAGGACGGTGCCCGGACCCCCAGATCTTTCCAGAAACGGCGTGCCCCTCCCCCTGCCATCGCGGCGGGTGGCCGCGCGGCGTGCGTCGCCTACCTCTTGGAACGCTGCAGCAGGGCGCCCTTAGCCAGGCGGCTCCGGTGTCCCGGGGCCGCCACTGCCGTCCAGTAACTGGGGTCGGACATGCTTCTAGCCTGGATGCGGCCCGGACCCCGGAGCCTCGCGGAGCCGCGCCGGGGGCGCCGCGGGCTGCGGCCGGGGGGCGGCCGAGGAGGAAGCGCGCGGCGGCCCGCGGCACCGCCTAGAACCCCGCCCCTAGGGCGGGGCCTGCCCGAGGGCGGGACCTGCCGGGGGCGGGGCGGGTGACGCGGAAGCCACTGGGGCCCGCGTGCAGGAGAGTGGGCGGGGCGTTGCCAGGGCGACGCGCGGCGGAGACCCAGCTTTCCATACCTGAAGTCGGCGGGGCGGGGCGTTGCCAAGGCGACGCGCGGCGGAGGCGGGGCTTACCGTGGCTGAGGGTGGGGCGTCGCCAGCGAACGAGGCGGCGGGGGCGGACCGTTGCTAGGGTTGTGGGTGGGCGGGCGTGAACAGGGAGGCCACGGTTGCTAGGGCCCTGGGCGATGGGGCGGGGCGTTGCTATGGCTAAGGCCCGGGGGCGGGGCGTTGCTAGGAAACCGGTCCCAGACCCCCCCCCCTTTTTTCCTGGAGCCGGAGGAGCAGCACTGGAAGCCCCGGGACCGCAAGGCCCTGGGGAAGGAGCGCAGGATGAATGCTTCCTCAATCTCCCGAGAGCCGTCCCCTTCCTGGGCCACGGGACACTCTGGGGCTCAGTCAATGGAACTGGAAGCCCAGAATCCACATTTGGGAAAGGAGGTAACCGAGGGCACAGGCACGGGTCACTCTGGAACTCTGCCAGCGTCCCTCTAGGCTGGGGCCGCCCTGGTGCCTCCCCAAACCCCCATCCAGGCATTCAGGTGGTCAGTCAGCATTTACTGAGCACCTACTGTGTGCCTGCACCTAGGATCCAGTGGGGACCAGGCCCCGCCTCCGTCAGGTGGGAAGACAGAGAATAAATGGGAAACAAATGAAAAATGTTTCAAATGTCAAAGTGGCCAGGCATGGGGGCGCACGTCTTTAGTCTCAGCACTCGGAAGACGGAGGCAGGAGGATCGCTGTGAGTTCGAGGTCACCCTGAGACTACATAGTGAATTCCAGGTCAGCCTGGGCTAGAGCGAGACCCTACCTCGAAAAACCAAAACAAACAAACAAAAGAATGGATGGATGGCTCTCTCTCACGCTCTCTCTCTCTCTCTCTCTCTCTCTCTGTATCTCCGCTTGAAAATGAATAAATAAAATATTAAAAAAAAAGAATGGATGGATGAATGAATGAAAGCATTGTTGGCTCACAGCGACTTTGGTCCTGAGACATGGGGACAGTGTGTCCCTGGCAGCATGCAGAGGCCAGCAGGGCTAACCACAGCAGCTGAAGGAAGCAGCAGGGTCTATTGCAAAAGCAACAGGAAACAAGGTGGGGTTAGACCTTGATTATCTTTCTTGTTTGTTTTTTCCAAGTAGGGTCTCACTCTAGCCCAGGCTGGCCTGGAACTCAGCTATCCTCCCACCTCTGCCTCCCCAGTGCTGGGATTAAAGGTGGGAGGGCACCACCATGCCTGGGATTCCAGGCTTTTGACTGTTTTAAAAACCCCAAGTCGGCCCAGGAATGCCAGAATCTTCAGCTATGGGACAGCGCCCTGAGGGGTGAGGACAGCTGAAGTGACCACCCAGAACCACCACTTGGCCCCTGTAGAGGATTGGGGGGTGGGACCTGTGGTCTAGTATAAGACAGTCTCTGCAACTGTGCCCATCAGGCTCAAAGGGACCCACCCTGGGAGTGGAAAAAGGGGTGGAGCCTCCCAATGCTGGGGACTCCAGGGGATGAGGCCTTGAGTAACATTCAAAGATCTGGCCCATCACCACATATGTACAGAAACATACCTGAGCACACCCCCACTGGGTAAACACTCTTTCCCTCATTGCAGCCACAGCGGCCCAGGCGCCTTTACTCCACACACTCCCCATCCATGTAGCTTCAGTTTACCCCACTGCAGATCACAGCTCTGACCTGACCTGCTGGCAAGCCTCCCTGCCCACCTCTCCTGTTCAAACACTCTACATGGGTACCTGTTGCCCTTACAGTAAAGTAAGATCCCAGCCATGTCCCCACGTGATCTGAGACCACTCTGCCACCTACAGCCCAGGAGAGCCTTTCTTAGTGGGATGACCCCACTCTTCCTGCCCCCCCCAGCCCCCAGGTGCCATCCCTCTCTCCCAGCCCCCCCCCCATCCTATACAGCCTACATTCTGCACCCTGGGCCTTCATAGCCTCACAGTGCAGTCCTAGCCTGGAAAGTCATGGGCACGAGGCTAGCTTGCTAAATGCTCCTGCCAGGGGAGCCCTTTACCAGCTTCCCAGTCATCCACACCACCAGCATCAAATGAGCACCTGCTGGATACTGGCCCCTGCTCTGAGGACAATGTGACCTCATCCAGGTCAAGCCCTTGAGGGGCTCCCGATGACCTCAGAAATCAAACAGATGTGACTGTCAGCAAGGTGTGGACATACAGGCCTGCCAGTCCAGAAATCCCTTGGTGTGTGGCCACCCTGGGATACACCAAAAGCTACAAAGTGGGACTCTTTAAAAAAACCCAACAGAGATCCTGGTGTGGTGGCAGCACTGGGGAGGCTGAGGCAGGAGGGTCTCCAAGAGTCCCAGTCCTGCCTGGGGCTAGGGAGTGAATGCCAGGTGACACCTAGCCTAAAAATACCAAATCAACAAACAACAACAACAAAAAACCCCTCAACCAGGTGTGATAATGCACACCTTTAAGCCCAGCTCTCAGGAGGCAGAGGTAGAAGAATCTGAAGCCAGCCTAAGACTACACAGAGAATTCCAGGTCAGCCTGGGCTAGAGTGAGCCGCTAGAAAGAGGTTATAAAGAAGAGAGGAGAGAGGAGACTTAAGGGCGTTGTATATATGTAAAGAGATGAATAGATTACCGGAGTGCAGTGGCTTAAGTGGGGCCAGGGTAAAAAGGAATGGGGAAAGGGTGAATCGAAATTAAAGGGTTAATAAGAATTAGAATAAACCATATGGAAGCCTCCTTCTTTAGATAATGGCACACCCAGAAACCATAGATTGTTAGTAGAAAAAATTTAGTGCCAGGATGAGATAGCATCCAGTGAGTTGTTGGCCAGGGAGGTTCCTGAGGCCCCTAAAACATCACAGGCCATTGGCAAGGCTCTTGGTTGCCCAACAGAACTATGGTAAGACCCTATTGCTAAAGACCACACATGTTTGGGCTGCAGGTCACTGAGAAATCAAGCTGGAGCTGAGCTGGAAACCTCCTCCCTGTTAACCAGCCGAGAAAAAGCTGGAAAAATCTATGGCTGCGTGCAGCCCTATGGAAAGAGAAGTCATCAATGGTGGTGAACAGCAGTGGACCTTGCAAGCCTTAAGACTGGCCAGCCAGGCCAAATGTGCCAACTGGGGCAATAATGGCACGTCTATTGTGGGGGAAACCAACTGCTCTCGAATTGGACTGGAGGCCTGCTCCACGGGAGAGAGAACATGCCTGGTACTGAAGGCCTAGTCAAAAGTCTATGGTGGGAGGTCATGAGCCCTAGAGGAGTAATGCCTGCTGTTGTCTGGCAAAATAAATATTATTATGCCCACTAAACTGCCTGATAAGCATTTTTCTAATGTATTTTCATGTATTAATACTACTCTTACTTTTGGCTAGAGAAACTTCTCTTTCTGGATGTAGGTGACCACCGGGATGACTTAAAAGACACCATAGTGCTGAGAAGTGACAGTGCAGTGTTCAGCACTGGGACATCTCTATCACACCTTCCAAGGCTCAGGTTCCATTGAGGAAGAGGTGGCAGAAAGATTGTAAGAGCCAGAGGAAGGATAGGACTGCTCATAATGGAATATTCCAGAGACAAAATGGCTTTGATATTCATGATTTCATAGTGCCTGATAATACTTATACAAGACCTTCATAGTAGGAGGAAAAGATGATAACACTGAAACAAAATAGAGACTAATTAAGAGGGAGGGGGTATAATGGGGACAGACTTGAGAGGGAGAAGGGAATTATCATGGTTTATTTTACATCATTATGGAAGCTGTCAATAAAAAGTTTTTAAAAAACCCTCAACCATTGGGACCTCCTGAAATTAAAAAAGCTTTTGTACAGCAAAAGACACCATGAACAGAGCAGAGAGGTAACCTGCCCAATGGGAGAGAATCTGCCAGCTATACATCTTACATAGGATTAATATCCAAGATCTACAAAGAACTCCAAAAAAAACTAAATAATAAGAAATCAAACACCCCAATCAAAAAATGGGCTACAAAAAAAAAGAAAAAAAAAGGGCTACAGAACTGACTAGAGAGTTCTCAAAAGAAGAAATACAAATGGCCTATAAACATCTAAAAACATGTTCTACCTCCTTAGCAATCAGGGACATGCAAATTAAAACTGCTGTGAGACTCCATCTCAACTCCTGTCAGAATGACTGCCATCAAGAAAATAAATGACCAATGCTGGTGAGGATGCAGAAAAATAGGAACCTTCTACACTGCTGGTGGGAATGTAAACTGGTGCAGCCACCGTGGAAGCAGTGTGGAGGCTCCTGAGACAGCTGAAAACAGATTTACCATAGGACCCAGCTACACCACTCCTGAGCATGTATCCTAAGGACTCTAGTCACTGCCCTAGAGATACTTGCTCTTCCATGTTTATTGTGGCTCTATTTACAACAGCTGGGAAATGGCCAGCCTAGATGCCCCTCAACTGATGAATGGATAATGAAGATGTGGTTCATTTATAAGATGGAATACTATTCAATGGTAAAGAAAAATGAAATTATGAAATTTTCAGGGAAATGGATGGATCTGGAAAGGATCATACTAAGTGAGGTAACTCAGGCTCATAAAGCCAACTGCCCCATGTTCTCCTTCATATAATGGCACAGCCAGTAGCCATAGATTGTGACTAGAAAAACTTCAGTGCCAGGGATGGGATACTTCCTGTCACTTGTCACTTGTTGTCCAGGAGGTTCCTGAGCCCCCCCCCCAAAAAAAAACATTACAGGCCATTGCCAAGGCTCTTGGTTGCCCACCAGAACGAGATGGTATGACCCTATTGCTGAAGACCACACATGTTTGGGCTGCAGGTCACTGAGAAATCAAGCTGGAGCTGAGCTGCAAACCTCCTCCCTGTTAACCAGCTGACAGAAAGCTGGAAAAGCTACGGCTGCATGCAGCCCTATGAAGAGAGAAGTCATCAACGGTGGTGAACAGCAGTGGATCTTGCAAGCCTTAGGATTGGCCAGCCAGGCCAAATGCGCCAACTGGGGCAATAGTGGCACATCTATCGTGGGGGAAACCAACTGCTCTCTAACTGGA
>PVHP010009966.1:37793-49018 GCA_004024765.1 Zapus hudsonius | reverse complement strand
TCTCTCTCTCTCTCTCTCTCTCTCTCTCTCTCTCTCTCTCTCTCTCTCTCTCTCTCTCTCTCTCTCTCTCTCATCTCTCTGCTTGAAAATGAATAAATAAAATATTTTTAAAAAAAACTTCTTTCCTGTTCCCCTTACTGCCCAAGCTCAGTTTCCCACATGGGCTCTCAGGCCACACAGGTGTATCCGCTCTATCCCTTGAGTCACAGGCTCCCCTGAGTAAATATAATAGTTTATAATCTCTCCTTTTAAATTGGTTTACATCAATTCTCAGATAAAAACCCAGAGTTTGGGTTCAAGAATGCTTCCTATCTCTCCCCCATCTCAAAAAATCCTGTTACATATGGAAGGCAAAACAAAAGATATCAGAGGATTAAGAGATAGTGAGGAACTCCAAGATTAAAGAGATCATGGATGTAACAAGGTAAGAAAGCATGGAAAAAAAAGGGAGGAAAGTGCTTAGATAAGAAAAAATCCCCCCCCCTTCCCATCCTGGCTAGAAAGGGGAAGAATTTATTAAAAGGGACTAGGAAGCAAAGCCCGGGAAAGTGAATAGAGCCAAGTGAGAGACATACACATAGAGTTAGGCAAGAGAGCACCCAGAACAAGACACATGTGAAAATTAAGCAGAAATACACCCCAGCAGGAAAGAAATTCCTCCCTGGCTGGGAAGGAGAGAGCTTATCAAGACAAGGATCCAGAGATTCAGAAGCCAGGAAAATGGAGAGTCAAGAGAGTGAGTGAGTTATACATGCATGCCAGGCCCATTTATGGATTAATCATCCAATTAGGCTGAACCTTGTCATCAGGCTCAGGTACATAAGGGAGAGACCTGACTAGTTAGTGGACTCAAGAGGCTTACTCAGTTGCTGGAGAGATTGCTCGGTGGTTAAGGCATTTGCCTGCAAAGCCTAATGACCTGGATTCAATTCCCCAGGACCTGCCAGATGCACAAAGTAGCCCATACACCTGGAGTTTCGTTTGTAGCAGCTGGAGGCCCTGGTGTGCCCATTCTCTCTGTCTCATTTCTTTCTCTGCTTTCAAATAAATAAATAAATAAATAAAGTTTTTTTGTTTTTTGTTTTTTGTTTTTTTTGATTTTTCAAGGTAGGGTCTCACTCTAACCCAGGCTGACCTGGAATTCATTGTGTAGTCTCAGGGTGGCCTTGAACTCACAGTGATCCTCCTACCTCTGCCTCCCGAGTGCTGGGATTAAAGGCGTGTGCCACCACGCCCAGCTCTCAAATAAATAAATAAAGTTTTTTTAACAAGAAGCTCAAGATGGACATGAGATTAAAGGTACACACTCGGCAGGCAGAGGTAGGAGGATTGCCATGAGTTCAAGGCCACCTTGAGACTGTTAGGGTCCAAGGTGGACTATCCCTCAGAAGGACAGAGGACACACACGATAATGCAAGTCACACAGCGAGGTTTATTTCCAGCTGGCTGGGGTCCAAGTATCTGCCTGGCATAGAGGTTTTCAACATGGACCCCAGGATAGGGCTATAGGGGTTTTTATATTCTTTTCTTTTAGCAGCAAGCATGGGTTACACAGTAATTTCCCACAGCCCTTGGGGGTACCTATTCTGGCCCATTCCCATATCTTGGTGGTGGGTGAGATAAATTCCAGGACCCATCCCTCAAGATAAACATTTGATCTCTTGATGCAACCACCTGCAATCTCCCTCATCTTGCTAGGTAAGATTAGCCAACTGCAGCCCTTGTTTCTCATTCCAGTAAGTTTCGGCCCAGGCCCCCCAGGCCATTATGACTGTTGTCAGGCTAAGTTACTATGTGCCGAATAAGACTGCATAGTGAATTCCAAGTCAGCCTGAGCTAGAATGAGACACTACCTGGGGATGGGGGCTTGGAGGTGAGGGGAAGAAGCTCACTCATGGGAGCCAGCCCACAGGTGTGCTAAACTGAGGAAGAAGCAGGACGTGTTATTGCTGAGGAATTGCTTGAAGCCATCTTGATGAGACTGGATCAGAAGTGGAGTCTAGTCCAGCCAGGGAAAATATGTGACATCCATGTTCTCCTTGGGCCTCTGTCCCTGGCCTTTAAGCAGCCATCTTGTTCCTGTTCCAGTATCATAGATACTTGACATTGCTCTCAGTACAAGTTTTTGTCATTACATCTATTAATTAATTAACTGAAATTATTGAGAGTCTTTCTACTTAACTTGGTGTCAGGCATAAGAGCAAACTCAAAATAAAAAGAAAAAAATTTCCTGAAATCCATCAATGAGTTATTCCTAAAGGAGATAAAAAGAAAATTATGCAAATTTTATATGGTTTTGTTTTCTTTAGCTAGGAAATTGTCCTTAATAGCTGTGTGAGATTTTTTTCCCCAAACCTTCCTTATTACAAAAAATGTGTGTTTTAGTGCTGAACAAAGTTAAATGGATTTTTTCTAAACTACGTGTATTTTCATATCCTTTAATATGCTAATGTGAATTTTGAATCTTCATAACAGGATTTAGTAGGCGACATTCCTAAGCTTATTTGATCAGGAATTCTTTGTTCTCTTGGAGCCCAATTAATTAACATCTCCCTTTGTAGTGTGCCTATAGAAGCCAAGCTATAGACCTACTAGCTATGTGGGGGATTCTCTTTATGTAGGGAGGAGCATATTATATAATCTGTAATTATGTTTATTTTATCACAAAGTGTTCAAGAATGTATACTAGACCATTTAAAAACTTTTAAATGGAGATTAATGAGTAAAGACAAGCAGTTATCAAAAGTAATTTTTTACCTAAATTTATAACTTTATAGTTTTTCATCTTTTTAGTATTTAATATTCTGGATGAAATGTTTGTTAATGGAAACTATGCAGAAAATTCTGATGCTGACATCATGATATGCAACTGATAAACATTTCTTATAAAAACGAGAATATCAGCAGGGCATATTGATGCATGCCTTTAATCACAGCACTCAAGAAGCAGAGGTAGGAGGATCTCTGTGAAGTCACCCTGAGACTACATAGTGAATTCCAAGTCAGCCTAGGCTGGAGGGAAACTATGCTTGGGGTATGGGTGCTTGGGTTGGTGGTGGGGGAGCATAAGGGAGTGCAGGGAAGATGACTCAATGGATGAAGCACTTGTAGGGTAAGCATGAGTACCTGACTCCAGAATCCATGTAAAAGCCAGATACTGTGTGGCAGGTACATCTCATCCCAATAGTGAGAAGAGATGCAAAGACAGGAGAATTTCTAGTAAGCTTGCAGGCCTTCTAGCCTGGCAAACACAGAGAAACCCTACTTCAAACTAGGTGGAGGAAGAGGACCAACACTCAAAGTTGTCCTGAGACCTCCAGATGTGTGCCATGACACTTGCATACCCACATCTGTATACATGAACACACATACCTCAAAAAAATAAAGGCACATGCATACCTACATCTATATACATGAACACACATACCTCAAATAAATAAAGGTACATGTATACCCACATCTATCTATATGTGTGTGTGTATACATAAACATACACCTCATATATATAAAGAACCCCAATCCTCATTCTCTTCTTTTTCTTTTCTTTTTTCATGTGTGTATGTATTATGTGTGGTGTATGTATGTGTACTCTATGCATGATGTGCACACATATGGAAGTCAAAGGAGAACTGTCAAATTTTCTCTTCTATTGAGATGGAATTCAAGAAAGCTAGTTTATTTAGACAGTTTTCCTTCAGGGACTGAGGCCCAGAGGAAACTAGGAGATGCCAATCCACATGCCATCCTTCCTGGCAAAACCAGAACCTGTATCTAACCAAGACTGATCTACAGTGCCTTCTGCTGTCCACAGTTGAACACGCTATGACCCCAGTCCCAGGTGTGGGTGGATTCTAGAATTCACCCACCAGATTTATCAGCCAATCTAATCTTTTCTCTGCCCACCTGAGTCAAACGTATAAAGGTGGCAGGCTCGCATGTGCCGCCCTCTCTGGCAGAGCCTCTCTTCTTCCTGACTCTTGCATTCTTTCAAGACCGTGTCATGATCAGCTCCCTTGCTGGAAGTGGCCTGGACTCCCACCCCATGAGTTTTCAGTCCCCAGCCCCACTAGGAGTGGGGAGAGGAAACAAACCCTGTCTTATCTCCCCCGGCTGCTGGTGTTTGTTCGTGACTTGCATTCGTGTCCTGCTCTCCTACCCTTCCTGGACATCGGAACACAGTTTCCTCGGCCTCACATCTGGACTGAAGAGCAGCTGCTCCCCAGGGAGCCATCAGGCCTTCTGGACTGGATTGGGACTGCTGAGGCCTCCAGCTACGTGGACTGAAGAGCTACTGGTTTCTTCACCTGTGGGCCTGCAGACTGCTATTGTTGGACTGTCGTAAGCTACCCCAATAAATTCCCTTTTATTATAATCCATTCATCAATTCTGTTTCCTCTAGAGAACCCTGACAAATACAGATTTGGTAACAGAGATCGGAGTCATCTGTTGCTGCTAGAATCCTGATCTTGTGGCTTTGGGCTTTTGGAAGTGATCTGCAAGAGGAATGTGGAAGGATTTGAAACTTCGTCCTGAGAGATGCCTTGCAGTGCTGTGATTTCAGCTTGATGGACCATTCTGATCAGAGTTAAAAGACCTGAATGTAGTAAGAACTATGGACTGTAAGGTTTGGCTTACAAGGGTGAGAAAGAACTTTGTCAGGACTATGCCAGAAGCAGTTTGTGTGAGAGGCTTGCTGCGTTCTGCCTGCCTGTGTCCTGGGAACGTGTGCAGGGTTGCTTTATGTAAAGATGGATTGGTGTGAGCAAATGGAGTAAGCAGTGCTGTGGTGGAGGTGAAGTCCACCCCTCTGCTCATGCCATCATTTTCCCTGCCAGGATGGAGTCTCCCCTGGGGTCCTTAAACCAAATAAACTCATTCTCCACAAGCC
The DNA here is from genome assembly GCA_004024765.1 of Zapus hudsonius. NCBI lineage: Eukaryota > Metazoa > Chordata > Mammalia > Rodentia > Dipodidae > Zapus > Zapus hudsonius. The sequence continues at coordinate 44,130 of PVHP010009966.1, read as the reverse complement.
ACTTTTTTTTGGGTTCTTTCTGCGCAGCAACTAGAAAGCTGACTGCAACACCAGGTTGTTAGGCTTTGCAGACAAGCACCTTAACCACTGAGCCATCTCTTCACCCCCCCCCAGGACCTAGAATCACCCATGAGGGATTATGTAGATTAGGTTTGTCTCTGTTTCTGTGAGAGATTGTCTCGATTAAATTAATTCAGGTGTGAAGACCTGCCTTAACTGTGAGCAGCACAAACCATGGGCTGGGGTCTTGCTCTGTATATCAAGAAGAGAGCTGGCTGAGCAACAGCCTCTACTGTTTTCTTCTTCCTCACTGTGGACTGAATGTGACCAGCTGCTTCATGCCCTCCCAACCAACGTGCCTTCCCCACCATGATAGGCTGTAACCTAGAACTTAAGCTAAAATAAACTTCCTCCCTTAAAATGATCTTAAAATTTATTTGGTTTTGTTTGTAAATATATATATATATAAATATATATATATATATATTTATATATATATATGGAGAGAGAGAGAAAAAAAGGGAGAGAGAAATAGAGAGAATGGCTATGCCAGGACCTCCAGACACCACGATGAACTCCAGATACATGTGCCACTTAGTGTATCTGGCCTTATGTGGGTACTGGGGAATTGGACCTGGGTTGTTAGGTTTTGTAGGCAAGCACCTTAACCACTTAGCCATCTCTCCAGCCCTTAAACTGATTTTGTCAGGTGTTTTGTCCTAGCAACAAGAAGTTGACTAACAGGGAGAGTTGCAGATTCTCTGAAAGTAAGGCATTCTAGTGTAGTCTTACCTACATTGCAACAATAAGCTGTGAAATTTCAAAACTGATACCTCCTGCATATTTATAGAGGTCTTCCTGGAGGAGGAATACATGGGGCTGGCTTTGGGGACGCAAGCAGATTTCTCACAAGTGTCTCCAGACTAAGCAAGCACTGAGGCTGAGGTAGGAATGAATATCTAGAAGTGTCATTTGGTAGTGCAAAGCAGAGTTCATGAGGGACACAGAAGTAAATGAGACCAGGAAAATAGATTGAGGCCAGATCATTAGTACTAACAAGTTTAGACTTTATTCTTGAAGTAATTGGGAGCTAAGGAAAGTTTTTGAGCAGAGGGCATGAACTGTGTTTCAGAGCAATTACTCCGGTGGACCCATAGGGAATAGAAGAGAGTAGAATGAAGCAGGGAGGCTAATTAGGATGTTACAATCGTATGGTGAGAATTGATGAATGTTTGATTGAACAGAAAGGAAGCAATAAATAGAAAAGACATTTCAAGAAGCTGAGCCTAGTGAGTGAATCAATTTGAAATGCATTTGGATGCAAGAGATAGAATTTGTGTCGAACTGGGCTTAACAACTAAGGGCTCATTTGACTCACGTAGCTGCAGGTAGGTGGCTGTTGTCGGCACACAGTTTAACAGAATCAACCTTGGTAGTCCTCAATTCTCTTGGCTTGTTCTCTGACTGGATGACCACCTTTTCCTCCACAGCCTCCTTTGATGTGATTGGCTAGAAATGGGTCGCATGGCTGTTTCCAGTGGAGGCTGATAAAGCAGAGAAGGGGAACTCTCCATTACCTTAGAGTCTAAGCCTTAGACTGACCACAGCCCAAAATGAGGGGCTAATCTAATTGTCTTTCCAGATGTTAGCAAGGAATAAAGAAGCCCTGGATATTAGGTGAGTGATTGAGAGCTTGTCAAGGTAGCTACTTAGACATGGGGGTGAATGAATTAACTGTGTGCTGCCAAAATTCCTATCCACCCGGAGCCTTAGATATGACCTTATTTAGAAATAGGGGCCACCAATGCCCCAGTGGAGGAGCTGAGGTCAACCACAAATTGGAGCTGTTTAAGGTGGGTGAAAAACTATTTCAGAGCCACAGTTAAGTGCATTGTTGTGGGAAATTGGAAGTTTAAAGGGGATGAAATAGAACTGTTTCTGAAATGTAGGCAATTACATGCATTGTTTTGGCTAGTGATGCTGTTGGTGAAACATATCAGCTGATATCCTAAACCACAAGCAGATTTCCACCTAAATATTTTCCCACTGTTTGTTGTTGTTTAGCTTTGAGTCCTGGGAATCGAACCTGGGACCTGTGCATGCTAAACGTGCTCTGTCACTGAGCCATATCTTCAGCTCCACTGAGTGGGTTTGACAAGTAGGCATCACAGTAGTTGTGACTGGTGAAGAGCCATGTATGCTTGGAGTTCTCAATACTGCAAAGCAAAAGGATTATGATCAATTGTGAAACACTGAGTCATCCTCAAACATATATATTTCTAGTGCACTCTTCTGTATGAGTGTCCTCATTTGAAAATGTAAAAATGTGACAAAAGGGGGGGGGTGCCTGACTTAACTCATCACTGTCCAAACACTTTTGTCTCCTACATGTTGAAACCCAAATTGATCTCAATAATGATCCCTACTTATTAAGAAACTTACCAAATCAAAACAGTACCCTAGCACCCCAGAGACTGCTGAAAAGCTTTTCCAAGATCCAAAGGCTGTCAAGTGTGGGGAGTTTTCTGCACTCACACCAAGAAGCCTAAAAAATGTATCTGATTGAGCCACACTGGCTGCCCTGGAGGTATGGGCTGCTGTGAACATCTCTCTGGATTCCTTTCTGCATAGCTGGTGCTGGCATCACATTAAAAGCTGGGTTTAAATCAAACTAAAGTTAAAAATTATTTTGTGTTTTGTGATAACAAATGCATCTACCCACATGCACCTATGAGACAAAGTCCTTGAGTGTGCCCTCTTTCATTCTCTCAGTACAAATTAATTTGGGGTAATTAGGTGTTGTCAGAAAGGTGATCTTATTAACATTTATTTTCTTATTTAAAAAAAAATAATAACTTGAGGCTGGGGAGATGGCTCAGTGGATACAGTGCTGTGGTGCAAGCAATGAGGAGCTAATTTTGGATCCCCAGAAACCACAGAAAAAGCAGGAGTCTGTAGTGTGTGTCTGTAATTTCAGCACACCTGCAGCAAGAAGGAAGGTGGAGACAGAAGAATCACCCAAAGCTTGTGGGCCAGCTAGCATGGTGAATACGGCAGTACCTCACAAGTTGTGGGAGGTGAGGACCAATTTCCACGAGCATGCTATGGCACATGCACACCCTCACATGAATACACACACATCATCCACACACATGCCTGAAATGAATCAATGAATAAAGTTCATTGTTACCATTCAAAAGTGATATATGCTTGTGATTTTATAACAGACAAATTCAACTGCTGAAATCGCTTCAGTCTGAAAAACATTCTGGGGGAATCTTAGTGTTTGTGGTTGTGTTGTTTATATTTTTATTTGTTCTCCTCTTTTGGAAGGGACAAGTCAGGTGGATATTGTTTTTCAGTGTTTTTTTTTTTTTTTTGTTTTGTAAAACTCATTAACCAGTGGAAAGCCTAGAAGAGAAGGACAGAGTTCCCCACCCCCTCCCCACCACATTTTAGTTCCTAAATGCAGGTTTGAAAATGTGTTCCTTACCTGGTGCATGTAAGGAGCAGTATAGTAAATGTCTCATCTATATTATAATCCTTTTTGAAAGCAGTATTTTCTCTTCATCCTCAAGTAAATACAATATTTGATAAAATTTGTGGAAGCTCATAGGTGGAAACTGTCTTGCCCCTCTTCTTTTCTAGGGCACACTGTGTGTGAAATGGTGACGTTCAAGGAAACTTGTGTGCCATTTGCCATTTTTTGGCAGTTCACATCTAACTAATTTCATTGACAAGTATTGTGCCTTTTGAGATGCAGCAAAGATATTGAGTTTATGCATTAGAAAACCAAAACATAGAATCTCTGCAAATCGAAGGACGATGAAAAGGTCATAGTGCATGACCCTGACTCCAAAGAGTGTCCTTATATGTCAAAGAGAAAAGTTGAAACTAGTTAAAGTGGAAGGACAGATATTAATAAGTCCTGCAATTAGAAAAGTGATCTAACATGAACTCAATTCAATTCACGTTGAAGAGAGATCAAGATGGAAAAACCAAATCAAGAAACTGGGACTGGGGGTGGATCTTCGTTGGTAGAGTGCCTGCCTAACATGTATGAGGCCTTGGCTTCAATTCCTAGCACCACATAAACTAGGCATGTTGATGCATGCCTGTAACCCCAGCATTTGAGAGGTGGGGGCAGAAGGACCAGAAGTTCAAGATAATCTTCAGCTACTAGAGTCTGAGGCCATCCTGTGCTAAGGACCCTGTTTCTGGAGGAGGAGGGGGAGGGAGAGAGGAAGAGAGAAGAAGAAGAAGGCACAGAGGAAGGACGATGGAAGAAGTTGATAGACTAAGAAATAGCTCAGTGGTAGAGTGATTACCGAGGAAGAACAAAGCCCCCAAGTTAGATCTCCAGCATTCCTGCCCTCAAAAAGAATAAAAGAGAGCATAAAAGAAAGAAAAGAAAAAAGGAGAGAATGAGTCAGTGAGATTGGTTCATGGTTCATGTGAAACCCATTGGAATTTGCCAGCTGGTGCTAATCCAAGTTAGCCACCTGCTTCTCCACAGAGGCTGAGAGAATAAGGGCACTAACCTCAAGTGTCAGCTGAAACAAACTGCATGTTTCTTCACCTTGTACTTTCCAGACAGTAATTTAGAGACAGGGATGGTAGCCCAGGGATGAGACCTTGATCTGTTATCGACTCTGTGGTGTTTGTTCAGTCCTTGAAGGAAAGTAGAGAAGGGGGGTTAACAAAAATCATTTGTGGTTTCCCACTTTTCAGACTTCCCCTTTCTCCTCTCGTTCCCACTCTCAGCCTTCTGCCTCTCATTCCCCCTTTTTAAAATTGATCTGGTTTATTTTTTTAAAAATATATATTTTTGGTGCCTGTGGTCAGCTGAAAAGAGCTACACATTGGGCCAACCTGAGCCATGAGACGGTGAGAGCAGAGCCATGGTGAAAGGAATCTCCACTCACACCAGGAGTGGAGAAGAAGAAGACCATAGAGACCAGCTGGGCAGTTCCTGAAGAAGAAGATACCAGGGACTAGCCCAGAAGATCTTCAACAGCTTCAGGTACCCTCCTCTCCTCCAACCAAGAGCATCAAGAACCTCTGGAGAATTGGGGACCCCAAGGGACTAGAGCCTCCCAATAGCCACACAGCATCCAGCACAGCTGATCTAAATAGCAGATCCACAAACACAACCAGCCTAACCAAGCCCACTGCTGATAAATAGGCACTGTCATAGGTGAGACAGAAGCCATCCCAGAAGGTAACAGGGTGTCTTACACTGGAGTAATACCTACCCCACAGCCAGGGATATAGGCCCTTGATGGAAGTGATAATTGCACTCAAATGATCTTATTTATATGTATATATTTCTCAGTTCAATTAGGACTGTATTTTGCTCCACCAAGCCTACTAGGATAATTCCATGGCAGGCAACTACAGCAAATTGGGTCTCTTCTGTTGTTGCTCAGGGAGCAATAACAGAAGAGCCACACCTGGCATCTTGGGATCCCACCCTGAAGATATAGAACTTCTGATCTATTTGTCTAAGAATACAGAAGATAATTAGAAAATGCAAACTTTGCATTAACTTGATGCAAAAATCTCTACATTATAATACAAGGAACAACAAAAAAATTAAGGTAATATAATTCCACCAAAAATTATAAATCCATCAGAAATGACCTCCAGTGAGACTGACTTTGATGAAATACCTGACAAAAAATAATTCAAAAGAATGATTATAAAGTTGTTCAAAGAACTCAAAGAAGATACCAAACTCCAAAAACAGAACACAGTGAAGGGGGGAGGTAGAATGGGAGTGGGTATCCAGAATTGGGCTTCCACTCTATCACTTCGCCTGAGTTTGTATCATATGCACACCAAAAGAATTGACAAAACAGAGAGGTTTCTTAAATACCACATTACCACATGCTTTATTTACATTTTTACAAGTGGAGGAAAAAGATGAGGAAATGAAGTTAAAAAAAGACCACATGGTCTTATCTGATAAGCTCATAAAAATATCACCAAAAAGGGGGGAAGAAACTAGATACATACTTCTAAGAAAAATCAAACAGTAAGACTCATGATCCCATTATAGAATAATTTTCCTTTCCCTCTGATCCTGCAGGAAGGGGCCACTCACCAACTCAAGCTCATATTTGCCCAAAGCCAAGCTGGAAAAAGCCACTGGCTTCTGACTGGGGTAGAATTTTAAATTGTGCTGGAGAGGAGGCAAAGCCCTGACTAGGGAGGAGCAAGGCAAAGTCATATGAGATCATAGTGGGCTGGCCTTAATCTTGCCTAGAGGGTCTACCTCCTATTCTTCCAGAACAGAAAGCCAATTTAAGAAAATAAGGTTTCAAAAAAAATAAAA
>PVHP010009966.1:0-37693 GCA_004024765.1 Zapus hudsonius | reverse complement strand
AAGATATGAGTAAGGTAATATAAATAGTAAAGAAATTCCAGTCAGAAATGTTAGAAATGAAAAATACAGTAAGTCAATACAAAATTCTATAGAAAGTCTCACCAATAGAATGGACCAAGGAGAGGACAGAATACCTAAACTGGAAGACAAGGTAGCAGACCTAGAACAGTTCAACAAAGAGAAAGACAAACTAATATGAAGGTGTGAATGGGAATTTCAAGACATTCAGGACACTATGAAGAATTCAAACATAACAATTCAGGGTATAGCGGAAGGAGAAGAATTTCACACTAAGGGCATAGTAGATATTTTCAACAAAATCATAGAAGAGAATTTCCTCCAAATAGGGGAAATGATGCCAATGCAGATATAGAAAGCATTTAGAACACCGAACAGACAAAACCATGAAAGAACACCCCCTCACCTTATTGTAAAACAGAAGCATCAAGTAACCTATAAAGGCAAGTCAAGATAACATCAAGGTTACTCAACACAAACCTCAAAAACCAGAAGGGCTTGGAGTGATGTATTCCAAGTTCTGAATGGTAACTGTCAACCAAGATTACTGTATCTGGCAAAACTATCTATCACTATTGAAGGAAAAATGAGGACTTTCCACAATAAAAACTGGCTAAAAGAATATATGGCTACAAAGCTAGCTCTTCAGAAAATACTTGAAGGGATCCTTCAGACTGAAGAGAAAGAAAAGCACTAAGATGAGAAATAAGAAAAAAATGAATCATATTCAAATAAGTAATATAAGAGAATAAAGGAGAAAACTACAAAATCAAAAAATGGGAAGAATAAATATATGCATTTCAACAATAAATCTTAACATCAATGGCCTTAATGCCCCCCCAAACGATACAGACTTGCAGACTGGATTAAAAGGCAGGATAGTAGCTACTAATGTTTAGATTTGTATGTGAGTTGGAGTAAAAGTTAGTAGTAGAGGCCAGTAAGCTAGAAAGCGGATATAAGGGAGAGAGGAGACTTGAGTGAAATGATTACTGGGGGTGCAATGTCCTAAGTAAGGTGGGGGAAGGGATAGAATAAAGGAAGGATGGGAGAAGTGTTAATCAAACTTCAAAAGGTTTAGAATAAGCCATACAGAAGCTTACTTCTGTGGATAATGGCACATCCAGAAGCCATAGATTGTTACTAGAAAAATCTGGAAATGAAGTGGAAACCCCCTCCCTGTTAACCAGCTGACAAAAAGCTAGAAAAAGCTATGGCTGCATGTAGCCTTATGGGAGAGAGAACTCCTCAATGGTGGTGAACAGCAGTGGACCTTGTAAGCCTTAAGACTGGCCAGCCAGGCCAATTGTGCCAACTGGGGCAATAGTGGCACATCTATTATGGGGGAAACCAACCACTCTCTAATTGGATTGGAGGCCTGCTCCATGGAAGAGAATACATGCCTGGTTCTGAAGACCCTGCCAAAAGCCTATAGTTGGGGAGGTCATGAGGCCTAGGGGAGTAATACCTTCTGTTGTCTGGCTAAATGCCTATGTTATGCCCACCAAAAATGCCTTATGAACACTGTTTTTCAAATGTGCATACCCATACAATTATGCTCCTCTCACTTTTTGCTAGAGAAGTCTCTCTTTGTGATAACAGTGATCATTGGAATAACTCAAAAGTCACCACAGGGTTGAGAAGAAATGACAGTGGAGTGTTCAGCACAGGACATCTCTATCACACTTCCCACAGCTCATGGTTTATTGCACAAGAGGTGGAGGAAAGATTGTAAGAGCCAAAGGAAGGGTTAGGACTGCTTACAATGCAAACTTCCAGACACAAAATGGCCTTGATATTCTCACAGTGCCTGATGCTACCTTCATAAGATCTTCAAAATGGGAGAAAAAGATGACGACATCAAAACAAAACAGAGACTAATGGAGAGGGTGTATGGAAGGAATTATCATAGTTTATTATCTATAATTATGCAAACTGTTAATAAAAAGTTTAGAAAAATAAATAAAATCATTTTGCTTTATAAATTGTTTGAAGCCAAGTTCTGTAAACCAAAAAGAAAGAAAAGAAAGAAGGAAGGAAGGAAGGGGAAAGAGAGAGAGAGAGAGGAGAGAGAGAAAAGAAACTCAGAGGAACCTAAGTAGAGTTTGGTCAAAGATCAACTGTTTGCAGTAAGAGACAGACACAAAGCTAGAAGTCCATGTTGACAGGGCAGAGATGGAGCGACACATTCCCAGAAACCAAGGAGTCCATCCATATCTGCTAGAGCTGGAAGAATGCAGCCTCCTGCAGAAACTTTGGAAGCAGTGTGGCTCCGTGTAGCAGTTTGAATCAGGTGTCCCCCATAAACTCAATATGTTCTGAATGTGTGATCCCCAGCTGATGGCAGTTTTGGAATTGTAATCTTGTTGGAGCTGTGTTGTTGGGGGCATGATTATGAAGGTTATAGCTTCCCCTTGCCAGTGTTTGGCACACCTTCCTGCCGCTGTTTGCAGTGCTGTGGCGGAGGTGATGTTAACCCTCTGCTCATGCCTGCCATCGTGGAGTTTGCCCTGGGTCTGTAAGCCAAAATAAACCCTTCCCCTCCCATCAACTGCCTTTTGCTGGGTTCTTTTCTATGTAGCAATGTGAAAGCTGACTACAATACTCTGTTTTGATTTCTTTTAATTTTGTTTTTTAAATTCTGGGAAATATGAAGCCCAGGCTCTAACATGGAGCTATACTCAGCCCAACTCTTGATATCTAATTTCTGACATTCTGTCTTGTGAGAATAAGGTTCTACTGTTTGTCTGTTTGTACAGTACTAGTGGTTAAGCCCTAGACCTCGCAAATGCTCATCACACACCATATCCCCAACCGTAAATTTCAGCTGTTAACCACCAGTGGGAACCTAATACATGGTACGAAGGACTGGGTGTCAGAACAGGATACCTTAAAGCATGGTGCCTGGGTATGTTAACGCTTCAAACCAAAGGACAAGGAAAGGGCCTCATTGGCAAGGTTTCTCTGTGGTTTTCCTTCCTTCCTCTCTCCTACCCTTTTCTCCCCCAAATAAAGATAGAAGCCAGAATTCCATTTCTCCAATCAGATCACAGTAAATTAGAATTTATCTTCCCTAAACAAGCCATAAAACCAAGACAGGTCATTTTCTCCCTTCTCCCTTGGAGTGCTGCATTCTAGAAGGATCTATTCTATCCCCACGAGGAAGCTATACCGAGAGGTCAAAAGCAATCTGAACAGGCTGTGCTGGGCTGTCCCCCTCAGTTTATTTCTATTGGATATACTCCTTTGTCTAAATACATTTCTACATGGTGTCCATTCTTCAACAAACCTATCTACAAAAATGATTTCTCCTGAGCCTTTGGGTCTTTTCTTTGGGTCATTTCTGAAGACTTCTATGCCACCCCAAATTTTCATTATATAAATCTATTATGCTTTTCTCTGTTAACCTATCATCTGTTATAGGAGAGCTGGGAGAGTCAGCTGTGACCCTGATGATGGCTGGACAAAAGTATCACACCTTCCTGTCCCTGCAATATTGATATCATGGGTTGAATATAAGACTCTGAGACATGAAAGAAGCATTTGTGTTGAGATATTAAACAAGAACTCGGGTTATGAACTTAGAATTGAGAATTGAAGTAATCAGTAAAGAGATTGAAGGGGAAAGAGCAGCAGATTTCATTAATAATTAATAGCCAGGTGTAATGTTAGGTTTAGGTGGCCACGTCAATACACTTGTTTCCCAGATATACCCCAATTCTATTCCTTCGTGGAAAGAACAGAAGAGAAAGTGAACATCATTGACGGCTAATGACTTCAGTCCTTCAGGGCCAATGAATATCCAGACACTACTTTTGGAAAGACTCATTAGCATCACTTTGATTTCCCATTTGCCTTCGTAGCAAATTTAGAAGCACTTTCTAAACTGCCCTGTGGATTATTGTCTCTATTACTTTCTTTAATAAGAAAACAGTAAGTGTTCAGGATGGCATTTCTTGGCGCTTCTAATATGATTTGTTCATATTTGTAGCATCATATTTCCCTCACTGAATTGTAATTATCACTTGGTCACCCCTCCAAATGGTGTTTCTTGATGGTAATGCACCATTTTTATTCAGTATGCATTTCATTTACCTTGCACAGTCTTCAGGATTTAAGTAATTTATGTAATAACTATTAGACGAATTGTAATAACAGTATTAAGACACACACGCTAGAGCTAGGCTACCTGGGAGAAATCTTGGTTCTCCTGTGTATTAGCTTTGTGACCAAAGGCAAATTATTAAACTTCTCTGTACCTATGACTCTAGCTCCTCACAATAATGTACAATAATGATACCCTAGCTTTAACATTAGTTACCTTAGCTGGAATGCTATAATAAAAAGCCTGTGGATTGGATGGCTTAAACTAAATCAGATTTCCAATAACTCTGAAGACTGCAAGTCCAACATCACTGTGGCAACAGATTGAACATTGCCCGCTAAGTTGATAGATGACCTTCTTCTTGCTGTGTCCTCACCTGCTGAGAGATCATCTCTCACTCTTTTTAAAATTAAATATGTTGGGCTAGAGAGATGGCTCAGCAGTTAAGGCACTTGCCTCCAGTGCCTGAGGCCCCCAGTTCAATTCCCCAGTACCCACATAAGCCAGACCCACAAGGTGGTGGCCCTGGTGCGCTCTCTCTCTCTCTCTCTCTCTCTCTCTCTCTCTCTCTCTCTCTCTCTCTCTCTCTGCTTGAAAATGAATAAATAAAATATTTTTAAAAATTAAATACCTTTATTACTAATAATTAGATACATGGTATGAGCAAATCTGTGATGGTACCCTCTCACTTTTTATAAAGGCACTAAACTCACTCATGTGGGCTCTGTCCTCATAACTTAATTGACGTCCAAGGTCCCACCTATAAATACAATTGCACAGGGGATTAGGGTTTTAACATGTGAGCTTGGAGGAGCATAAAATTCAGTCCATACTAATAATAACTAACCTGCCTTATAAACCTGTGGTGGTTAAACAAATCAGTTCGTTTCAGGCCCTCAGAAGAGTACTAGGCATAAAGTAAGTGCTCAGCATATGAACACTATACGTGAATATACTACTGATTTTTTTTTAAAGGTTTATTGAGGTAGGATCTCACTCAGGGCCAGATTGATCTGGATTCATTCACTATGGCGTCTCAGGCTGGTCTCAAGCTCACAATGATCCTCCTACTTCTGCCTCCCAAGTGCTGGGATTTAAGGCGTGCGCCACCACTCCTGGGCTTCACTATTAAATTTTTTAAAAGGGTAAATTGTTTTGACATTTTACAGTACTATCCAGTCTTTCATCCCTGTTCTGTTACTTTTTCTTTTCTTTTTTTAAAATATTTTTTATTTATTCATTTTCAAGCAGAGAGATACAGAGAGAGAGGGAGAGAGGGAGAGAGAGAGAGAGAGAGAGAGAGAGAACACCAGAGCCACCACCTTGTGGGTCTGGCTTATGTGGGTCCTGGGGAATTGAACCTGGGGCCTTAGGCACTGGAGGCAAGTACCTTAACCACTGAGCCATCTCTCCAGTCTTGAAGATTGGCTTCCCTGACCGGGAACTGAACCCTGGGCAGCGGCGGTGAGAGCACCGAATCCTAACCACTATACCACCAGGGAGCATACTTTGTTTTCTTTTTTATTTCTCTCATGGCAATTTCATAGTCTGTAGATTAATTTACTTGCCTATAAGCAAATAAGTTCCACAAGAGCAAGAATCTTGTCTGTTAGTTCTCCACCCATTTCATGCTTTACTCAGCATCCACACACAGTAGAGACTAGTAATGATTTGTTAAAAGAATACACTGATGAAAGCCTGACATGGTGGTGCACACTTTAACCCTAGCACTCAGGAGGCAGATCACTATGAGTTCAAGGCCAGCATGGGTCTACAGAGTGAGTTCCAGGTTAGCCTGGGCTAGAGTGAGACCCTACCTCAAATGAAAAAACCAAACCAAACCAAACCAACAAACCAAAATAACAATGGAAGAAAAAAAAAAAAAAAACCTTGCTTTCTGGGCTAGGGAAATGGCTCAGCAGTCAAAGGCACCTACTTGCAAGGCCTGACACTCCTAGGTTTGATTCACAGGTAAAGCCAGATGCACAAAGTGGCACATGCGTCTAGAGTTCATTTGCAGTGGTAGGTTGCCCTGGCATGCTCTCCTCTCCCTCTGTCTCTGTCTCTGTCTCTGTCTCTGTCTCTCTGTTACAAATTTTAAAAATTTTTTAAAAAGAACACATTGATGAAAGACCTATATTTTATCTCTCTTAAATCTAGTTGAAATCATTCTCATGCAGCTATCGTTGAACATCCTGATTTAGAGATCAAGGAAAGCTAAGTAGAGTAACAACAGATTTCCATGCCCACCTGAGAAAGAAGGCCTTTCTGTTATTCATAGGGCTAACCACTTGACTGTAAGATAATACCTTAACTGACATCACGTTTTCATTTCTGTAGGAACCGGTGTCTGAGGGAAGTGATCCAATTTCACATTTTTCTGTTCTGACTTTGACTTCCTGTACTGCCTGTTCTTAGGGTGGTTTCAGCATTGGAATAACTAATAATAAGCCATATTCCCAGAGAAAGACCGATCCACTCACTGAAATAAGTTTAAAGTTTATTACAGCCAGGCGTGGTGGTGAAAGCCTTTCATCTCAGCACTCTGGGGGCAGAGGTAGAAGGACTGCCAGCCTAAAACTACAGAGAAAATTCTGTTAGACAGAGACCCTACTTTGAAAAACCAGGAAAAAACAAAGGTTATTTCAGATGAATTTTCTTAGTTGAGTATGATTTTTCAATAGGAGTGACAGCATTAAAGAATTGGCTATTTTAAAATGAATCCTTTTCTCTTGGGATACTATAAGGATTTGTGAAATTCTGTAGTGGTAAATGTTTCAAAAAACCAAAATGTAAAATCTTTGTTTAACAGAAAGCCTTCTACATGGTTTGGTTTTTGCTCTGCCATCCTTCTGTGTTTGTCCAGAGAGGACAGCAGCCCAGGAAGAATATGTAAACATTTTAATCACTTCTAACTTGCCAGCTGTGACAACTCAGAAAAGATGGGATCACTTTTCCATTTCCTTAAGGTCACCAAGGACAGACAAGCTCAGGACATACTGTATTTGTCAGAAGCAAAAGAGATGACTGCTGAGGTGGCGATGACGAATCTGTCCTAGGCTCAGCTCATTTTACTGAAGAATGTGTGTCCCCTTCTGACATTTATCAAAAGAAATTCAATTTTATAAAAAAGAAGGATGTCAAATAATAGCCCGTTGCTAGTACTCATTCTGCTGCTGTCAAAAGGGCTGATGGGGGCAAAAGAAGAAAAGGGTAAATGCAAGAGAAAATTATTCCGGCAAGAAACAAACGAGGTGTAAGGTCAGGCTAATATACTTATAAGCTTGAATACCTTTGTAATTAAACCATTCTCTTGAGATCCATATGAGTGCCCAGTGCAGACTTTTAAATGATCTCCAAATGTAAGGAATGGCACAGAGTGCTTTTGTTCCTCCCCTATTTTTGCTTGGCTGCATCAGGGAGAAGGAAGGGCTAATGAAACCTGGCCAAACCCAGGAACACTGGGTCCACCGACATGTACCCTGTGGGCCAGCAATCAATATTTCTTATGGTGATGATGAGATTTCTCTCAGGCAGAAAAGGATGTTCTGGGTCAAGAAAGAAATAAATAAATCCAAAAGTTGTGACAGAGGTGTTAGAAAAATAGAAGTCAGATTAAGATCAAAGGCAGAAGTTCTAACAGGAGACTAATGAGGAAGCTGACAAAATACTGTAGCAAGCAATGGTGTTTGACCAGACTGCATAAAAATATTGGATTAAGGAACAAATTAAATCCTTCTCTCAGTGAGGGGTTTCCACAGGACATAAGCAATTAGGCAGCCTTGTAGAAAAGACAGGAAACTTGATTAACAGATCCAAAAAGACAGTGTGGGGAAGACAGATTTAACACTAGGAGGTGAAACACCAACTGTTATGCAAATTGGCTTTTCCCAGAACGGTGGATAATTTCAATCAAGGATTGAAATATATATATTTTTTCCCACATCATTGTTCTTTGGCCTTTAGTCACTGGCTTTAGGAACAAGAGTCAGTGGAGGTTCTGGTTGAGGAAATGCATATGCTCCATTGGGTTTTGGTTGCTGAGGTGAGGAAGGAGAGGATGCAGGAAATGGAAACAGGAAACCGAGCAGGGCCACATTTTTCAGATAGACTGAGTAGGCCCTAAGGAGCTAAGGTGGCAGCTCTTGAGACCAGAATGAGGGTGAGGAGACATCTTGTTAGTGTTGGCTTTTTGACCTATTTTGTGTCTTGAGGTCTGTTCATCCAAACTGTGACTACACAGAATAGAAAAGTGTCTTTAAGAACATTCTAGGGACTGGGAAGATGACTCAGTGGTTAAAGTCACTTGCTTGCAAAGACTTCTGGCCTGGGTTCAATTCCAAAACTGCCCATAGAAGCTGGATGCAAATGGTGCAAGTGTCTGGTGTCATTCAAGAGGCAAGAGGCCCTAGCTTGCCCCTCCTAAAATTAGTCTAAGAAAAATATTTTAATATATGTTTCCCTACCACAAAAGCAATATAGGAATTTTGGGGTTTCTCTGCCAATGTATCCATTTATACCAATGCACTGATAATTTTAGAATATTCCCAGATTTTTGTCTTATTTATTCAAAGAATTGAAATCCATAGGCTACAGGGTAAAGTTTAGAGACTTTATTTGATAAGAGAAAGAAAGAGGAGAAAGTACAGAGAGCTCCTGCCTATTGAGAAGGCAGGAGGGGTTAAAGTCCACCTAGAGACTCAAATCGAGGTCATTTATACTTTCATAAATGAGAGCTGAGCTTAACCAATCACAATGCCAAGATCAGGATTAATCCCTCCAAGACTCTTAATTCTAAGAAAGAGGAACTCCTTTTAGGGAAGAACTCAGGTTGTTTATGAAAAGAAACGTATTTAAGGAACTCTTCTAGGCAAGGGATAAGAAGTCAGATCCTTCTCTGATCTATAGTAAAGTGGAGACCGAAAAGCAGGCTCTAGGACATTGCCTGCTTTTACTTTCGGGGCCCAGTCACCCTAAAACTGCCCCAATAAACACTGTGTTAAGTTCAAAGGTAGGAATTGGCAAAAGCCATATTGTTAGATAACACAAACCTTGTGCTTACTCTGGGATTTTTCAAATTCAAGGTCCTAAAAGTTATTCAGAATATTCACATTTATTATCAAGCATCTTTCATTAAGCAAAAGTAAATCAAACTCAATAACATACAAATGTGTTTTTTCTGCTCCTTGGAAGATTTTTTGAGATAAATTTTTGTCACATCAGTAGTCTTCTTTGTAGCATTATACAATTATCTTCAAAAATGTCACCGGCACAGCTTTCAAGTTTTGAAAGTTTGCACTGGGCTGGCCAAAAACATTTGCATAAATTCTTTTAAATATAGTGTATGGAATAAATAATAAAAGGAAAAAAGGTAATAAACAAGTTTTGAGCATTAAATTAGGCATCAGTAAACTTTTCCTAGGAACCAGTTGGTAGGTTCAGCTTTACATTACGTAGACTCTGACAACGGTTACCGGGCTCGTCTGTTAAAACCCAAGAACAGCCACATCCTTGTACAATATGCAAACAAGTAGGTGTGGAAGTGAACCAAGAAAGTTTTATTTGCAATAATAGATACCAGACATTGGCGTTCAGGTTCTACTTTACTGAACCCTATTTCACATCGTTTCTTTCCTTCTTTACTTCTTTTCATTCATTCCTTATTTTAGTGACAGGGGAACTTGGGATGTCAAAGCCTTACTTTGGCTTTTAGATGAGCTATAACTTGGAAGCTCAACAGTCACATGAAGCACTTAATGAGTCAGTGACCTTCAGATTCTTGTGTAATGATTTTCAATGAATGAAATCCACAGACAAGAAGATAAGATTTAGAAGGATTTTATTATCGCAAGAGCTTCAAGCTTATGAGAAACAAAGAGCACAGGAGGACAGGGGTGGGATTCCTGGAATCCTGAGAAGGTCCACCTTGATACCCAGGTTAGGGTCTTTTATGGAAGCCCACTGCTTGGTGGGGATTTGTGGGAGGCTGAAGAGGACAGTTCAGCCCTGATGCCAGGTGTCTGGGGTCAGGTTTTCTGGGAAAGAGCAATCTACCCATAGTAATTAATAGAGGGGCTGCAAACCTGTGAGAACACCCATGTAGCTGATCCAGAGTGGGAATCTGTACAGGGTAAATTAGGAACCATAAAACGGATAAAAGGAAAGGCTAAGACTAAAGAGGGAGCACATTTGGCATTGGCCACGTGCTTTCCCATGGAGTGAAGCTAGGGAAAATATGAGAGCACCCATGTGGCAGATCCAGAGTGGGAATCTGCGCATGGTAAATTGAAGGACCATGAGACAGAGTGGGGAGATTAGGATTAAGGGACATTAAGAGAAGGGTTAGGTTTCCCTTCCTCACTCAACCAAGTGGCCAAGTGGGGCTGGGGACAGAGACACACGTGAGGAAAGTTCAGGCCACACTGAACAAGTGGAGAATCCAGGAAAAGAGAGGATCTCAGGAAAAAGGGGAGATCCATCAGCCTGCCACCTTTAGAGTGTTTAATTCAGGTTGGTGGGGAGAAATTTGATTTGTTCCTAAATCTGGAGGATGGATCACAGAGGCCACCCATATCTGGGGTTGGGGTTGCAGCATGGGCGACTGTGGACAGCAGGGTATGTTGTAGATCAGTGTCAGTCAGTCACCAGTTCTAGTCCAGATTAGGAGTTTTCATTCTTGTGCCAAAATGAGATGTCAGGTGTTTGACATCTTCTGGTTCCTTCTGGACTTCAATCCCTTGCTGAAACCTGCCTAGCTTTCTCCTATTCTCTCTCAGGGGCTGTCCTAGACAGCTCATGCTGCTGGGATGAACCCTCAAAACAGGTGGAGGAAGGAATTTGTTTGAAGCTTCACAGATATAGCAGAGAGAGAAAACCACCAGCAGCACCCCCAAAAGCAAGCATACTTTGGCACCAAACCAGCAGGGACCTCAGACAGAGCTCAGACTGTTCTCTGTATACCTTAGACTAGAATTACAGATCCACCATCAGTAACACCTTAGGGCTGGACCCTAAGATTCACCCACAGTAGCTCCTCCTCCAGCCAGGAAGCTGGGGGAAAACCCACCTTAAGACTCATATATATCTAGGTTTGTTTTATGGGAAGTGGGTACATGGGGAAGGTGAGGTTTATCAGTTACTGCTGATAAAGACCAGATTTTACAGCATCTCCAGTAATCTTAGGTAAGAAACAGAGTTGCTGTCATTTAGGAAGAGTACAAGCTTAATCTAAAAATCTTTCCTCGAGGGTATAACATCCAGACTTTTGTAAGCTTCGTGACATTTCCCACTTTTTCACTTTTGGGATTGTGTTACCATGACTGCCTTGCCAATTTCTGTCTCCTATCATTGTCTATATGTACAGAGATTATCAGTAAAAAGTTTAAAACAAGAAAGAAAATGCCAGACCCTTCTGACCACTAGCAAAGTGGAATGAGCCAGATTCTTCTTCATGGCCTAAGGGCATTCCTTCATTTTACTTTCAGTGAGGCTCTTACAGCTTCACTGACTCACCAGAGTCAAAACGCAGACAACTGGGCTGGAGAGATGGTTCAGCGGTTAGTCTCTTGCTTGCAAAAATGCTGAATGTCTGTAGCTTTGGTCCAAGAAAGACTATAGGAGAATTGAAAATGAGACAAAACTCTGTGCTAGACTATTAATGAAATATATACTGGGAAACCTTGAAGTTAACAATCCATCCCCTACCAGGCTGCCTGAGTGATCTTCTAAAATGCAAATTCCATCACGGACATGCTTAACATGCACCACCAGGGCCCAGAAGCCCTAGATCTACAGCTTGTTAAATGGGTTCATCTTTGACTAACCCTGCATTTCTCCCCATCATCTCCTCCTTTTTTTCAATCAGTACATTCAATTTAAAAAAAAAAAATCAGTCTTGGTGTGTGTATGTGGCATTTGCATGTGTTTGCAGGCCATGAACAGAGGCCAGGTAAAGACTTCAAGTGTCTTCCTGGATCCCTCTTCTGCCTTCTTTCCCTGGGACAGAATCTCTCCCCAAACCCGGAGCTTGTCTTCCATTAACTGGCTGACCAAGGCGGCCTAGCCATCCTCCTGTCTCCACCCCTCTCGGTGCTGGGGTCACAGGCATGTGTAGCCATACCTGTCTTTTTATGTGGGTTCCAGGCATTGAACTCAGGTCACTGTGTTTGTGCAGCTGGCGCTCTTACCCACTCAGCCATCTCTGTGAGCCCCAATGTATGTGAATTCCACAAAATGATGTATTTCATCGTGGCAATTTCATACATGCATATGACATACTTTGACATACCCACCCCTTATTGCTCTCTTATTTTCCCCTCTCCCCTTTATCTTCCCTAAAACCCCCTTCGTTTAAAAAAGGATTTTAGATATGAAAGAAACCATGTAACATTTTGTGAGTCTAGCTTCTTTCAGTTTACGATCTCTACAGGACTACATTTTTCTTTGTAGCTAAATAACACTGTTTTATATACATGCGCCACATTTTCTTTCCTCAACTATCAATGGACATCAGGCTGATTTCATAGTTTGTTGTGAATACGACCGGGGTAACTCTGAGCATACCAGCAGCTCTACTGTAAACTGACTTTAATTCCTTTAGGTAAATGTACAGAGCTGGTACAGTGGGATCATATAGTAGCTCTGGTTTTGTTTGTTTGTTTTTGAGTTAGGGTAGGGTCTCATTTTAGCCTAGGTTGACCTGAAACTCACTCTGTAGTCCCAGGCTGGCCTCAAACTCACAGCGATCCTTTAATCTCTGCCTGTCAAGTGCTGGGATTAAATGCATGGACCACCATGCCTGGCTTTTTTTTTTTAAAGTATTTTTCATATTTTTATTAGTTCAGGTTTTTTGTTGTTGTTGAGAAGACACCAACTTGTTTTTGAGGAACTTCTGTACTCATTTTCATAATGACTAGACTAATTTACATTCCCACCAGCAGTATGGTCCTGTTTATAGGCTGGCCACACATAGAACTTGCATTTCCAGAATGTTAACTGCTTCCTTGCTTTTCATATCCATCCACTTGTTACTCATGATGCCTGATTCACTCTTCCCTATATTTTGTTATCTTTGCTAACTCCTCAGGAGCTTAACTTAGGGATCTTACATGACTTGTGTCTCCCAGATCATGACTTTAAGGCACCCTGTGTATCTCTAAATTCTTATTAGTACTAGAAGTGATTATTTCTCCAGATAAAATCAAAATTCTTTTATTTTTAATTTAAAAGTCTTAAAACTTCCTTTTCTTAAAGCATAGTGTGAACTCACTAGAAATAATCAACAAGTGATTATCAAATGAATCAATTATTGAATCAACAGATTAAAATGAATATTTGGTCCAGTGTGTAACTTCAGTTGTTTACAAAAGGCAATTTTTATAGCTTTTTTAAAAAATTGTGTGTGTGTGTGTGTGTGTGTGTGTGTGTGTGTGTGTGTGTGCGTGCATGCATGCAAGCCTGTCTGTCTGTCTGTCTGTCTGTCTGTCTGTCTGTCTGTCTGTCTGCCAGGGCCTCATACAAAAGCCAGATGGTTGAACCACTTTTTGTGTCCAGCCTTACATGGGTAGTGTGGGAATTGAACCTGGACCAGCAGGCTTTGCAAGCCAGCACCTTCAACCACTGAGTCATCTTCCCAGCCCCTCCTTTGCATATTTTAAGTAGGATACCTGGGGGGAGTGATTAACCTTGATTGCCAATTTGACTGGATGGACACAGCCTAAGAGATTCCAAAGCACACTTGAAGTATTTGAAGAGGGATTGGCATGTAGGACCTCACTGAATGTAGAGGTCCTCTCCATATGCTGGGAAATGAAATGGAAGCCCATTAGCACAGGCTCCCCTGTCTACTTCCCAGTCACAGTGAGGCTGTGTCAGCTGTGGGAGGTGGAAACAACTTCATGTTCCTGCCTGAAGCCCCTGAGGACTCCCTTTCCCTTAGTGACCTCCAGTCAGGCAAAGCTTTCCTGGACTTCCCCTCAGGAAAGAATTTCAGGATCAGCCACTATGAATCAGAGTTAGAGTTTATTAAAAGGCGTTTTTCGAACACTTTTTTTTGTTTGGTTGATTGGTTTTTTGAGGTGGGGGTCTTACTCTAGCCCAGGCTGACATGGAATTCACTAAAGTAGTCTCAGGATGGCCTCAAACTCACAGTGATCATCCTACCTCTGCCTCCCAAGTGCTGGGATTAAAGGTGTGCACCACCATGGCCAGCAAATCAAAAACTTTTAAATTGACAATTCTTATACTTGTATAGGATGTATTTTGATTATAATCCCCTCCTGTTACCTTCTATTGTTTCTTTTCCATTGAACTCCTTCTGTTCAATTTGTCTAAAAGGCATTTTTCACATAAAATTTAAGCACCTGTGTTAATAGAAAGAGATAGTCAGGGACAGAGAAAAGCATGATGGGAACATGGATGTGGATTTCTCATAGGAGAATGGGTCTTTATATCTTCTTTCTTTCTTTATTTGTTTGTTTGTTTTGATGTAGGGTCTCACTTTAAACAAAGCTAACTTGTTTGTTTTTGTTTGTTTGTTTGTTTTGTTTTGATGTAGGGTCTCACTTTAAACAAGGCTAACTTGGAACTCACTCTGCAGTCCCAGGCTGGCTTCTGTCTCCTGAGTGATAGGATTAAAGGTGGAGTGGGTCTTTACTACAGTCATATATGGGATTTTGGTATTCTCTGAAGTTATTATCATCAAGGGTGGCTAAGAAATTTAAATGAGATCACAAGATGGATCCTGAGGTGTACCGGACAGGATTACAATTAGGTAAAAAGCCAGATCAGAGGGGGGCAGGAAGTTAGGATCTCTTTACTACAAACCAAAGTTAATAGTATTGTTTGGGGGATTCCTAGAAAATAATCTAAGAGGAGAATGAGGACCTAGCCAAGATATATCCACTTAAATCTTAAACTTGTTTTATTGTTATTTTAATATTTTTATTGAAAATATTTCTATATAAAAAGATATCTTCATGATGGCAACTTTTACAACAAATATTGTTAATTGTGCTGGGATTCTTTGTTTTTAATTTATTTTTAATTTTTAAAAATACTTTATTTTCAAGTAGAGAGAGATAGAAGAGATAAAGAGAGCCGGGTGTGGTGGCACACACCTTTAATCCCAGCACTCAGGAGGCAGAGGTAGGAGGATCACCATGAGTTCAAGGTCACCCTGAGACCACATAGTGAATTCCAGGTCAGCCTGGGCTAGAGTGAGACCCTACCTCAAAAAACCAAAAAAAAAAAAAAAGAGAGAGAGAGAAAGAGAGCAAAGGAGAGAGGGAACAGGCACACCAAGTCCTCCAGCTGCTGCAAACAAACTCCAGATTCATGCGCCACCCTGCATTTGGGTTTACATGGGTGCTAGAGAATCGAGCCAAGTCATTAGGCTCTGCAGGCAAGTGCCTTAACCACTGAGCCATCTCTTGTGCCGGGATTCTTATCAACCAATGAGACAAGCCAAACTCCAGAGTGAGGGAATCCTTTCTTGCCTCTTCTCCTCATGGTGTTCCTGTCTTTCTGTCATCCTTCAGGTGATTCTACTCCACTTGTCCTTCACTATCGCTCTCTGACATGATGTTTCAGGCTCAGCACAGGTCCACAGCAATAGTCAGCTAACCATAG
This sequence comes from Zapus hudsonius, assembly GCA_004024765.1. NCBI lineage: Eukaryota > Metazoa > Chordata > Mammalia > Rodentia > Dipodidae > Zapus > Zapus hudsonius. The sequence goes on along the minus strand of PVHP010009966.1, from coordinate 21,942 downwards.
AAGAAGCCTCTAAAAGGAAGAGCACAAAGAAATCTTTCCCATTTCTTGAGTATTTTACCATTGTCTGAAAACAGACTAATAAAAAAAAACCTAATAACAGAAGAAGTTAAAGTCAGTAAACTCTGTAAGTATATTGAACTGTAGAAGAAATATAATTTTCTCTCTACCCTTTATCATTCTTAGCTTAGAATCCCTTCAACAAAAGACAAATGAAGAAGAGAAAAACAAACGGGAGTTTAATAACACATGTGTCTTCTGTCTTTGTCCAGATCTGCTGCTGTAACAGAACACCATGGTCGGGGTAATTTATGATGAACATACCTTTATTGGTTACTGGTCTGGAAAATGGAAGTGGAAGATTCAGTAGCTGCCATCTGACAAGGGTCTATGTGCTCCATCCGTGGAAAAAAAGCAAAGAGAAGGGGAAGGGAAGAGCACAGAGGCTTTTGGATTTCTCATTTTCCTTATTGCAGAGGCAAAACCCTGAGAAAAGTAACTTAAGGAAGGATTTATTGTCCCTGACAGGTCCAGGGACAGCCCATCATGGCTGGAAGGCATGATGATGAGAATGGTTCTAGCTATGGGACCAGCAGAGTGAGGTAGCTGATCATATTGCATCCAGAGTCTGGAAGCAGAGAGAGATAAGTGCAGGTGCTCTGTTGGCTTTCTTCTTTGTATTCAGTCTGGGACTCCAGCCCATGCAATGGTGCATTCCATATTCACCATGTGTCTCACAGACATGCCCAGAGGTTTGTCTCCTTGATGATTCTAGAGCCAGTCAATTGATAATCAGGATTAACCCCAACAGTGTTCCACTATTAAAATTATTGTTTATTGTTGATTTGTTTTAGCAATAAACTTAGAGCCAATTACAGCCTTCTCTTGAGGACTAATAATGTGTCATTTGAAAAGTAATTGAACATTTGTGGGGTCTACGAGAGACATGAACAGATGCTATAAAGAGATGATTAGAACACACTAGAAAAACTAAATGTGTTCTTAAGTAGAAAACTAAGCATTTTATATATATAATATACTCTGTCCTTCTGAGTCATTAGATTCTAGCCTTTTAAAATCTTTGCATTATTTGTGAGTAGCTATGATGAAGATTCTCCCCTGAATAAGGTTCCTATGAGTCCACTTTAAAAATTTATTATCAATAATTAATTACATTGTATGGGCAAATATTGTTATGGTACCCCCATTTCCTTCCTATCTGTCTCCAATCTGCTGGGGCCCTCCTTAGTGGGCAGATTGGATCAGTCCATGGAGTAGGGGGTTATGCATTACACAAGAGGCAGCCAGTTTCGCCCCCCCCTTGTGTGTTGTTGCTGAGGGGGGCGATATTCTCCCCCACCATGGCTCTTACATTCTTTCTACCCCCCTCTTCTGCTAAGTTCCCTGAATCATGGTGGGAAAATTTTAAGTCTGCTTTATTATTGAGATATTAAATGTCTCTGGACTTCTGCTTTAGGTTGTGTTGTATATCATTGGTGTCTGTCTCCAATGACCTTTCATGGGCTATCTGACTTGCTGTCGTGATTGTTCTCTTGTTTATCTTGCCACTATCTCATAGGTTCCATTTGGGCCCTACATGATAGGCCAGGGTTGGTTCATCTCCTGCCAGGATGTCATCTATCATCCTATGTCTTTTTTTTTTTTTCGAGGTAGGGTCTCACTCTAGTCCAGGCTGACCTGGAATTCACTATGTAGTCTCAGGGTGGCCTTGAACTCATGGTGATCCTCCTACCTCTGCCTCCCGAGTGCTGGGATTAAAGGCGTGCGCAACCACGCCCGGCTCATCCCATATCTTGTTGGTAGAGTTGGGTTGTCCACAGTTCTTATTGCCTTTTTGAAAACTACAAACAGAATCTCCATCGGAGAGTGAGATCAATATAGGTTAAATGAGACAACATTGCTAATTTGGCGAGATTCTAATGGGTGTAGCCTCTCTGTAGCTTCTGGTAGTGGGAATTTCCCCTTGGAGCCTGGGTTCTTGGTCCCCATAGGATTTTGCCATGGATCCCAGTTCCAGTTAAGGGTTCCTTGTCATGAGCAGATCTCTTAGCCAATCATTAAGCTTTTACCCCTTGGTTTAGTGCCACTATTGCACAGATGAGCATTTCTTGACATGCTGGTCTCTTCCATACAGCCGTGTGTTCAGCAATCTCATGCCATTAGTCTGTATTGTATATCAGTGTTCTCTATTTCCTGCAAAAATCATTGACCAATTTCCCCTGCCAGCTCATGTAATGCCTTCCAGAACTACACCTGCTACCATCTGAGACCTGGTTACCAATCTGGATCTAGCAGAATCTCTCAGTGTTGCGTGAAGACACTCTGTGGTTTCTTTAGCAATAGGTTCTTACCTTTGGCTTGGGGCAGGTATTCAAGAGCTTTTATAAAAGCCTGTCTTGTTTGGGGGACTTCATGGGTCTCTTTGACCAACAGCTCAGTGTGGGAAGGAACCAATGACTGGGACAGGGAGTTGCAGGCCTGAGCAAATTTTCATGGGGTTAAGCTACCTCCTACTCTCTATTCATGGCCCCTCTTACTAGGTGATGCCCTCAGCTTCCTCAGAAGCTTATTATAGGAAAGTAAAGAATTTGTGTTATTGATTCCTTATTGGTTTAGCTTATTGTATGTCTCCCCCCTTTTCCATTGCCCCCCCCAATTTCTTCTGTCCCCTTTGCAGACTCCACCTGTCAGGTTTTTAGAGTTTAAGCTTAACCTGGTTAGGAACCACATATGAGGGAGAATATGCAGTGTTTGTCTCTCTGTTCTTGTGTGAGTTCACTAAGTATTATCTGCTCCAAGTCCATACACTTTTCTTTAAATTTCATTATGTCATTTTTCCTTTCAGCTGAGTAAAATTCCATAGTGTAAATGTACTGCAACTTTGATATCCATTCATCCAGTGATGGGCATTTGGGTTGATTCCAATTCTTAGCTATTATGAATTGAGCTGCTATGAACATGGTTGAGCAAATGTCTCTGTGCTTCTGTGAGGAAACTTGGGGGTATCCAATAAAGGGATAGTTGGGTCTGTTGGTAGCTCTATATCCATCCTGTTCAGGAGCCTCCACACTGCTTTCCATAGTGGTTTACAAGTTTGCAATCCCACCAGCAGTGAAGGAGGGTTCCTTTTTCACCACATCCTCACCAGCATCGATTGTTGGTGGGTTTTTTTGTTTTGTTTTTTGGTTTTTCGAGGTAGGGTCTCGCTCTAGTCCAGGCTGACCTGGAATTCACTCTGTAGTCTCAGGGTGGCCTCGAACTCACTGCGATCCTCCTACCTCTGCCTCCCGAGTGCTGGGATTAAAGGCATGCGCCACCATGCCCGGCCTGTTGGTGGTTTTTTTAATGATTGCATTTACACCCTTTTTGACAGTTTCCACCTCAGCCATCATCCTGGTCATGATCCCATTGCAAATATGACCTGATGTTATTTTATTCTCATTTTGGGGTTGTAGTTCTATTGTCTCCCTTGTGTTCTCACTGGCCTCTTCCATTATGGACTAAGGATCCTAGGTGGGGGAGTCTCAGCTTCAATTGCTGTGTGTTTTTTAAACATTTGTTTCTGCCCATTTCTGTATAAGGGTATAGTGTTTTTAATGTGGGAGCCAATATAGGTTCTTATTGAGTGTTCACTGAGTGTTCTGTTCTGGGTACCTGTGGGGTTTGGGGTAATGTTATAGCCACAGATGCATGAGTTGCCAAGGTTATGGGTATGCCAGTGGTTCTGGGCTCTGGTATGTAATATGGTATGGAGGTCAGAGATCTTCTCTGGCTGTAGTCACTGCTGTGTCTTGCTACTGGAGCTCAGGGGTGTTCAGAGCAGATCTACTTGTTCCTCTTTTCCCATATCCCAGCTGGGTGGGTTGTAGAGATCACCCTGTGATTACCCCCACCCCTGGCATGTACCTGCCCAAGAACTATTGCGCTCTAGTTTAATTGGAACGAGGCACCCTGCGAATGCTGGAAGATGAGTGTGGAGAGGGTAGGAGGTTTGTAGCTGTATAAAAGTCTTATTTCTTCAACGATTGATCTGTTTTTAGTTTGAGCTGGATTGGCGTGAAGTACCATAGGCACAGATGTTGTTGTGGTTAGAAGTGTGTCTACTATTCTGAGTTGGTGGCTGATACTTGAGATGTGTTTAATTTAGGGCAGTATATAGCAGACAGGTGTAAAGGCTCCAGACAGATGATCTCTTATTACCCCAGGTGCAGGCCCCAGAATCACTGTTCTCTTTACCAGAGCACTACCTCCAGACACCCCTCACACTTCACTGGTCTGGAGCACATAGGCCCAGGTACACTGGTATCCCAGGCTGGGGTGTATGGGTGCTGATTGTGCTGGTGCCCCTAGAGTTCAGGGTCCAAACACACCAAGCTTCTCATCAACCTGCAGTACACAATCCTCCTCGCCCCTCACTTATTCAGCGTGTTCAGACCCCAAACAATGTGGCAGCACTAGTTTTAAACTCAACAGGTATGCCTCCTGTCTGGGGCATCCTATGCCCAGGCAGGTTCTATTCTTCACCAGACTGGAGCACCCTGAACCCAAGTGATCAGGTTCTGGGTTGTCACTCAGGCCTTCTCCCCCAACTGGGATACTTCAGGTCCTGTTCCCGTGTGACCCCTAGAGCTCCAAATACACCAGGAGCTCTTCACCAGCCTGGAGCATGCAGGACTGGATTTCACCCTTCCCCACAGGGGCAGAGGCTCTAGGCTCACTGGGACTCAATAGTCACCACAAACACTACTGCCTAGCCCCCTCCCTCCATTGCACAGCACCACTCACTGGACTCTTATGTGTGTTTGGACCTTTGTGAAGGTGGTTCTGCCTGCCTTCTCCTATTATGGTTGGGTGGGCTCTTAGCTGGGAACTCTGTGGCTGCATCTGGGGCTGTAGCTGTCAAAGCCGTGGATTTCTCTCCTGGAATGCTGGGTGGCTATATGTCTGCCTTCTCCTCTGTGATTTTTTTCAGACTCTGCCACCAGGAGGTTGCTCTAGACACCTCTAGACTGCAATGCAGAAGCTGTGGCAGCTGGTAGGAGGCCTGGGGAGAAGAATGTGGGGCTGAAGAGAGGGTAGCCATGGCCCCAGAGGACTGAGAGGAGAGCCGTGGGGCCTGGAGGCTTGTGAGAGTGGAGAGCCATGGGGCTTGGAGGCCTGTGGACCAAAGGAAAGCCCCTAGGTATTTTATTGAATACATAAAATTTGAATAACTGTTTTCGGACAGTCTAATGTATCAACCTGGCATCCAATTTACTATGTAACTAAGGGTGACCTTGAACTTCTGCTACTCCAGCCTTTAACTCCCAGTGCTGGGATTATAGACATGTGCTACCACACCTGGTTTTTAACTTTTTAAAAAAATTCATTTATTATTAATAAGTAGAAATTCTATATGAACAATTCTTGTGTTTGTACCCCCATTTCCCTCCTCCCTGCCCCCAATCCACTAAGGGTCCTCCTCAGTGTTATTGCTGGAATGCTCGAGGAGATGAAGGGCTATGAATTGTATGAGCAATAGATAGTTTTTTTTTGAGGGGGAGAATGCTTCTGGGTATTTATCCCACCATGGCTCTTACAATCTTTCTACCCCCTCTTCTACAAAATTCCCTGACCCATGGTGGTTGAGTTTTAAGAAGTGCTTTACTGTTGAACTCTTAAGAGTCTCCGGGTTTCTGCTTTCGATTGTTTTGAGTGTCTTCGGTGGGTGTCTGTCTCCATTTCCCTTGCATAGGTTGTCTGACTTGCTGTGGAAGCAACACTCTTGCTCATCTCTCTACTTCCTCTGTGTTTTCACCTGGGCCCTAGATGATGAGTTAGGGGTGGTTCATTTCCTGCCTGGCTGTCAGCCATCATTTCAGGGCATGTTGGTGGAATTGGGCTGTCCACAGTTCTCACTGCTGTCTGAAAAATACAAACATACTCTAGAATAGAGAATGAGGTCAGTATAAGTTAAATGGGACAAACATTGTTAATTTGGTGAGATTTTAATGGGTGTGGCCTCTCTGTAGGCCCATGGTTAGTGGGGGCTTCCCCTTGGAGTCTGAGTTCTTGGTTTTCATAAGGGTTTGCCTTGGATCCCAGTTTCAGCTAGGGGTTCTTTGCCACTGAGTGGATCTCTTAGCCAATCGGAGAGCTATTGGTTACTCGCCTAGGTTAAGTGCCACTATTACACAGATGAGTATTTCTTGACTTGCTGGTCTCTGCCATGTAACAACATTCTCTGTTTTCACTGTTGTATAGAAGTGTCCCCTGCTTTCTCCAAATACTGTTGGCCAGTGTGATGGTTAAGTTTTGTTGTCAACTTGACCTTTCAAGTAATCTTGGGTGGGTCTCTGAGGGTGTTCACAGGAAGGCAGCCTCTCAGTAGGGGGCAGGATATATGGAAGCTCAAATGAGCTAGAAGTAAACATCCTTTCCTGTGTGGGCAGTGCAGGAAGGAAATTCCAGAGACTCAGGACTCTGTTAAGTCTGGGAAGGGTTTTAAGACCCCACCCTAAGGCTGTATAAAGGGGAAGAAATTCTCTCCTTGCCCCTCCTGCCTGTTTGCTGTTCTGTGTGTGGTGTTGGTGATGGGTTTCTCTCTCTGCTTGGATATGTAGCTTGAATAAATTGTTTCCTCCCATAAACTGTACCGGTTTGGAGATTCATCTCAGCAGAGTGTGGCTGACTACGACAGCCAGTTTCCTCTGGCAGCTCATGTAGAGCCTAACCATCTGGGATCTGTCTTTCTTCCTCGATCCATCAGGGTCTTTTGGTGTTGTGTACGTGACAGCATCCTGTGGTATCTTTAGCAAAAGGGCCTTATATTTTGCCTGGGTAGGTAATCAAGAGCTTTGACATAAGCCTGTTTTATTTTTGGGACCTTGTGGGTCTCTTCAATCAATAGCTCATTGTGGGAAGTAACCAATTACTGGGACAGGGAGTTATAGGCAAGAGCCATTTGTCTTGGGGTTAGGCTTCCTCCCACCCTCTTCAGGGCCCTTCTTACAAAAAGATGCCCCCAGCTTCCTCGCTAGCTTATTATGTGAAAGTAAGAATTTTATGGTATTGATTCATTATTGGTTTAGATGACTGTATGTCTCCCCTCTCTCCCTCAACCCCTCCCCTCAATTACTTCCTTCTCCTTTGTCAGTCTCTCAATTCACCTGTCAGATTTGCTTGCTATTCAAGTTTAATCTGGTTAGGAACCACAGATAAGGGATATGCAGCATTTGTCGTTCTGCTCTTGTGTGAGTTCACTGAATATGATCTGTTCCAATTCCATCCACTTTCCTGAAAGCTTCATTATGTCATTTTTTCCTTACTGCTGAGTAGAATTCCATGGTGTACACGTACCACAACTTTAATATCCATTCATTCAGTGATAGGCATTTGGGTTGATTCCAATTCTTAGCTATTGGGAGTTGAACAGCTATAAACTTGGTTGCACAAATGTCTCTGTTGGTTTGAGGAGCCTTGAGGGTGGATGCCCAGTAGAGGGATATCTGGGTCCTTTGGTAACTCTATTTGCATCTTTTTCAGGCGCCTCCACACTAACTTCCATAGTGGCTGTACAAGTTTACATTCCCACCAGCAGTGAATAAGGGTTCCTTCCCTCCTCTCATTCTTGCCAACTTTGATTGTTGGCAGATTTTTTTAATGAGTGCCATTCTCACTAGGGTAAGATAGTTGTTTTGAGTTGCATTTCCCTGATGATTAAGGACATTGAACGTTTTCTTAAATGAGAATTGGCCATTCATATTTCCTCCTCTCTGAATTTCCTGTTGAGTTCACTGCCTCAAGTTTTGAGTGAGGTGTTTGGTTTTTTATATCATAATTTTTTTGAGTTCTTTCAAGGTTCTAGATATTAAGCCTCTGTCTATGGTGTAGCTAGTGAAGATTTTCTCCCAATTTGATGGAGGTCTGTTGGCTCTGAGTATGGTATGTTTGTCTGTACAAAAGCTTTTTAGCTTGATGAGATCCCATTGGTTGAGTGATTGCTGAATTTCCTGGGCTACTATGGTTGTGCTCAGGAAGTTTTTCCCTACTCCTGTCTCATGGAGAGTTCCCCCTATTTTTTTCTTCCAGGATTTTAAGAGTTTTGGGTCTTATTTTGAGGTCTTTAATCCATTTGGAATTGATTTTTGTGCAAGGCGAGAGGAGTGGGTTCAATTTCATTTTTTAAATATCCAATTTGTCCAGCACCATTTTTTTTTAAATAGGGTCTCAGTTTAGCCCAGGCTGACCTGGAAATCACTTTGCATTATCATACTGGCCTTAAACTTGCAAGGATTCTCCTACTTCTGCCCTACAAGTGTTGGGACTAAAGGCATGTGCCACCAAGCCCGGTCCATGACTGGTTTTTAATGAAGTCCTGAGGCTTTGGTTCTGTGTATGCTAGGCAAGCACTGCCAGCTAAGCTACATCTCCAGTCTGTAAACAAATGTAACATATGCTAATTTTCATTCCTTTTTGAGAGTCATGTTTTTACCTCTTCCAGAAAATTCATATTTAATATTTTAGAGGATCCACTGAGATGCCCAGTTGATTTACCTATCAAGGCTGGGTAATCTTCATAGGCAGAGAAATGTTTTTCATGACAGTTTGAGTCCAAGTGAATTTTTTCTTGATTCACAGAGGAGAAGTCAAAGTAGCTACAGAGCTTTGTTCCTTCTGTTTCCCTCATTTTGATCTTCTGTGCCTCAGACTAATTTTATGTTTTGAATTTGGGTTTGTGGTTTGTTTGTGGGAAGCCAGTAAGTTTTTCCCCATTGGGAGGAAATAGCTGAGAGTTTGATTTCATAATCATTTGATGACGACTATAAATGAATTAAGTTTATAGACTTTTCTACAAGGTGAGAAATGGCAAAGAATTTTGTGTGCTAGTCTTTTGGTTTATCTATTTTCTATTTTTAGCTCTTGCAGAAACCAACTTAGAAGTGCTTTAATATTCAAGTTCAGGAAGGATGTTGTGGTATACATCTCTCATCCCAGAATTAAAACTGTACCTGCCCAAATTGAATTAATATTTTGATAAACTTTTAAAAAAATTATTTTATTTTATATAGTTTAACAGATTATACTCTTTTATTTATTTTTTGTTTGTTTGTTTTGATTTTGGGGGGTTGTTTTTTCTTTTAGAGGTAGGGTCTCACTCCAACTCAGGCTGGCCTAGAATTCACTATGTAGTGTCAGGGTGGCCTCAAACTTGGCAATTCTCATACCTCTGCCACCAAAGCACTGGGACTAAAGGCATGCACCACCATGCCCAGTCACTCTTCTACCTTCTAATTCCATTACCCTGGGTCTCCTCATGGGGTTATGGTATTCACTGTGGGGTCATGAAGACCTCAGTCAGTCCCTGTGGCACACCTGCAGAGAGGGGAAGTACCCTGCCTTAGGGTATTCTTCCCAACTCTGTGGCTTTTGCAATCTTTCTACCCCCTCTTTCACCATGTTCTCTGAGTTATGGCAGGCTAGTTGGCAGTCTCTGTAGCCTCTAGATTTCTGCTTCAGTGGGTTTTGATTGATCACTGTGTCTGTGACCATCACCTTGGAGCTGATTGTAAGTCTAGCAGTGAAAGTAATATTCATGTCACAGCTTCCTGTGCATTTTCTACTGGGCCCTGGCTGATGTGGTAGAGGTGACACGTTTCATGGTGGGCAGTCAGCTATCTTTTTATCTTATCAATGGATCCTGGTTCTCCTTCATTTTCTCTTTCTTCCCTGATTTATTTGCTCCCAGGCAGCCACCCTGGAATGCTGTCTAGCTCTGGTGCTCAACCCCAGTGCTTGGCTCTGTCTCATGATGTTCCCTGGAGCTGTGGCTTAGTTGATAACCTTATTTTAACAGAAATTATATTTTTCATGGGTCAGCTTGAAAACAATTCCTAAAGTCTATAGGTACCTGCTGTGGTCAGCTCCACAGTGCAGGGATGAACATGTGAACCAGGAACAGATTAGGGGATGAAGGGAATAAGTTCCATCAGTGGTGGAAGAAGTTGCATCCTTACATCCAAACAGAGAGAAACAACCAAACAGCCTGTAAAAAGCAAAAGCAACAAGCACAAATTGGCAGCAAGCAGCAGGGACCCAGGCAGAGTTTATACCTCTCTTTATATTTTTGAGCTGGAAATCAGATCCTCCCCCAGTGAACATTAGGGCTTCACCTCAGGTTCATCCCAGGTGACACCTCCTTGATCCAGGCAGCTAGAGATCCAAGTTACAAGCTTAATAAAATGCCCGAGTCTATGGGGGACATACACTCAAACTACCTCTGTACCTTGTAACTTTGGGCTAATACTATGTTGCTTTTATTAATGGACAGTCATTAGATAGATAGTACCTTCAAGATAGTAAGATGGATACTGAAATGCTGATTACTAATCCTAACGTCAAGTTCACATCTTTTTGCTTTTCATTTTTCTGAGGCTATCTCTTTGGGTCTATAACAAGTGTGCTCAATTCTGCCTCATTAAGAAGTGTGCATGAATAACATAGCTGAGGAAAATGCTATGTGTAGTTCTGAGCTGTGCTAGTGTACTGCAAAATGCTAATCAGGGACAGGGCATAATTATGTGCTCCCCAGTTTTCTCTGTGAAATGGTGGTTTGGCTAAAAGTTATAATGAATATGTTTTTTAGACTATATTTAGGAACCATAGTTTCTGAGAAATACAGCTGTGTATTTCTATTTTTTGAGGAAAACTGAAAATAATTTTGGCTTCCAAACCCTTTTGTGCTCTTCAAGGTTATTGAGACCCTAAAGAACTAAAATTGCTTATTGAGATTTCCCAGAGGGCTCCTGTCAAATCATAAAGATTTGGTGTTTCATCTTATAAAAAGAGAGGTACTGGAACTATCTGATATGTTATTGTTGACGAGTTACAAGAAAGAGGTGTCAAATCCAAAGATACACTTGCTCTCCCCTAGTCTGAATGTCTTTGAGAAAAATCTTGTTAATGCAAGCCTTTAAGAGAGTCAAGTCGGTATGTGGAGTTCCTGGAGATGGGCACAGTGATGCTGTGCTTGGCATTAGACAATCACATACAGTTAGTTGTCAGTCATGATCTTAGTTATTAAAGTAAGATGTCAATCATGGTCATTTAAGATATAGGATTAATTTTTTGAAACGAAAGGGTCTCATGTATACCAGGCTGGCCTTCAACTCACTTTGCAGCTGAGGATAACCTTAAACTTCTGGTTGTCCAACTCCAAGACCCAAGGTTATAGGAGTATGCCATACCTGGTTTATGTGGTGCTAGAGATGGAACGTAGGTCTTCATGCATGCTAGGCAAGCACTCTGCCAACTGAGATACAGACCCAGACCAAGAAATAGTCCTTAATAAATCCACAGAAACATGCAGTTATCGTTGCAATCCATTTTAGAACATTTTATCATCCAAACATGAAATCCTATATCCATTAGCAGTCATTCCCCTTCTACCAAGTCAGATTTGCCTATTCTAGACAGGTCATACAAATGGAACGATACTATTGTGATCTTTAGTTACTGGTTTCTTTCTGTAAGCATATAATATATAAGTTTCCATGTTGTACCATATATCAGTACTTCATTTCTTATGATTATCAAATCTTATCCCACTGTTTGCATATAACACATTTTATTTATTTATTCATTGGTTAATGAATGCTTGGGTTGTTTCTACTTTTTAAATTTTGTGAATACTGCTGCTATACAAATTCATTTACAAGTTTTTGTGTGGGCATATTGTTTTCATTTCTTTCAGTTATATATCAGAAAATAGATATGCCAGGTCATATGGTAAATTTCTGCTTAACCGTTTTCACACTAACTCTGTGTTTAATTATAAGCTATTCCAGATGCGGCTGTTCTCTTTTGTATTCCTATCATCAGTACATGATGTTTCCAATTTCTCTACAACTCTGACAATTATGCTTGCTATTATCTATCTTTTTGATTATAAACCATTCTAATAAGCATAAAATTGTATTGTGGTTTCTCTTCTCCTTTCCTCTCCTCCTCTTTTTTCCCAGTAGATAATGTCAAATACATGTATCAACCATATTTGTCATTTTTGGATGTACTACTTGCTTTACATGAGATCTGGGGATCCAACTCTAGTTGCCAAGCTTGCATTTCAAGTGCTTTTCACCAGTGAGCCATCTTCCAAGCCACTGTTTTTATTTTGTAAAGACAAGGTCTCATTTAGCTCAAGTTGGTCTTCAACTTGCTATCTAGCTGAGACTAACTCTGAACTCCTGATTCTGCTCTGCCATCTTTAAAGTGCTTGCATTACAGGCATGTGACAATATGCCCAGCTTTCTGTTTTTCTTATTTTTCATTTTTAGTGGTATCCTTTGAAACACACTGTAATAAAGGCTAAATTACCTAATATTTCTCATTACTTTTGCTTTGTGCATTATATATGAAGTATGACCTAACTCAGCTCATAAAGGTTTACCCTTTCCATTTTGCTCTATAAGATTTGTTTTAGCTCTTATATTTAGGATGCTGATATATTTTTAAAAAAATATTTTATCTATTCATTTTCAAGCAGAGAGATACAGAGAGAGAGAGAGAAGGAGAGGTAGGGATAGAGAAAGAGAGAACACCAGGGTCACCACCTTTTGGGTCTGGCTTATGTGGGTCCTGGGGAATTGAACCGGGGGCCTTAGGCACTGGAGGCAAGTGCCTTAACCACTGAGCAATCTCTCCAGCCCTGATATATTTTTAAGTTGGAAATTTTTGTATAGTGTGATGCAGGGGTACAACTTTATTCTTTTGCATGTGGCACTCTGGTTGCCATATTTGAGAATAATGTTCATTGTTGTGTCAAATATAAGCATGATAAGAAAATAAGATTTTTGACTTCATACAACCAATGTGAGCAAAGTCCTGTGTGGTAAACTAGCCTAATTACCTGGTTAATAGTGTCGCAGCTTTCTAGGTTAGTATAAAAGCCCGTTTTCTGCCAGGCTTAATCTTAGAATACTTGGGAGACCTAGAAAAGAAAGTCACCCAAATTTACAGTAATTATAGGTGAAATCTGGTAATGAGTTCTTTCCTTGGTTTTCTAGCTTTGGGATAACAAATAGCAGACTTTCAAAGATCAATTTGGGATATCTTGTAAAAACTGACAATGCAGACTTAAGGAAGACCATGTGGTAAAGCGATATTCTTGCTGTATAGAAATAATCATGTTGGGCATGGTGACACATGCCTTTAATCTGAGCACTGGGAGGCTGAGGTAGGAAGATCACTGTGCTTTTGAGGCCAGCCTGAAACTACATAATGAATTCCATTCATGCTCAGCCTGAGCTATAGTAAGACCCTACCTCAACCCCCCCCAAAAATTATATATAAACAAAAATCATGTCAAATCTATTATCAATATTATTTGGAAATCAAGAATAATTTGGCTTATTGATTGGGAAAGACTGTATGTTGCGGTCAGCTTCTTAGTTGCTGCACAGAAAGAACCCAAACAAAAGCGGCTTGTGGAGGAATGGGTTTATTTGGCTTACGGACTCGAGGGGAGACTCCATCCTGGCAGGGAAAACGATGGCATGAACAGAGGGGTGGACTTCACCTCTGCCACAGCACTGCAAACAGTAGCAGGAAAGTGTGCCAAACTCTGGCAAGGGGAAGCTGGTTTATAACCCCATAAGCCCGCCCCTGACAACACAGCTTCATCGAGGTTGTAAAACCCAAACTGCCATCAGCTGAGGATCAATTTATCAGAACACATTCATTTGTTTGTGGGGGACACCTGGATCAAACCATAACACTGTAGAAATATGAAGAAAATGTGTTTCCGTGGAAATCTATACATTATCTACATATAAGAATTCCCGTATCATCAGAGCCCAGCCTTTTACAATCCTTGAACTATTTCACAATTATGGAAACTGTTAGATCTGTGTGTTCTCTGTTGTCTGACTGGATTTCAATAGACTTTCCTCCTCTCTTAAGGAAAAAAAAAGAACACTTTTGCCTCTCATAAATTTCATTCCCTTTATTCATATAAATTTTTACGCTTTGGAGTTCTCCCTTCAATGGATATAACATGCTGAATTCACTTGCTGTTGTAGTTACCTTCACATTTCTGAGACAAAACACCCAAGCAAAAGCAGCTGATGGGAGATAAGGGTTTATTTTGGTTTACAATCTCAAGTGTGCAGCAAGCCTTTAACCACTGAGCAATCTCTCCACATTTCCCTCCCCCATTTTTTTTGAGATGAGAACTTGCTATTTTATTAGTTTCTCATGTTATAGTCATATACTCAACCTAAAGCAGTTTAGAGAGTGAAGGGTTTATTTTGGTTTACAGTTGAGGGGATATTTCCATCATGGTGGGAAGGCATGGCAGCAGGGGCATGAAGCAGAGTTGGTCACATTGTATCTGCAATCAGGATGCAGAGGTAATGGGATCAGGCTATGAAACCTCAAGGTCTGTACCCAGTGACCAGCTTCGTCCATCAAGGTTCCACAACCTTCTCAAACAGCACCACCAGCTGGGTGCAAAATGTTCAAAGCTTTTCACACTCAAACCACAGCAGCTATATTGCCCTGGCTTCTCTCAAATGCCTGGGCCCCATGGGTGTTATCCCCTTAGCTTTCCATGAAGCTGGGACTATAGGTGTGTGTCACCATCACCAGCCGTGTGTGTGTGTGTGTGTGTGTGTGTGTGTGTGTGTGTGTGTGTGTAATTTTAGTTATAAGTGACTTATCTTTTGACTACAGTATCTACTGAAGAGTTGGTTGATGAATTAATTCTAAATAATCTGAATACATATCATAAAAAAGCAATTGTAAGAATATAACTCTAGTAGAATTCATAATTCAACGGAAGTTTTATAATTTATAAACAAATGTACTGCTGTGGAGTTCGCTGATTTCATACTACACATACCTCCATTTTCAAAATAGACTGATTTTTGGAAGGTACAGAGCACATTATTTTAAGAATTTAGATCTTAAGTTACATTACCCCAGGCCCAGTGAACTAAAATTACTTTGGTCAGTTGTGCCTGCAAGCAACCCAGTGTGTAGGTAATGACTTTCCTGGTCTAATGAGGGGTAATTCATATCACTGAGAGAGCAAATGATTGACTCCAGATTACCCAGGGAGTCAAAGCAATGTGCAGACCAATGCCCTAGAAGACATTTCCACAAAACTTTCAGTATTTAAAACACTGGACTTCAGAGATGCTTCTGTAATAAAATAATTTTAGAGAAATAAAACATATGCATAGATACACAAATCAGTCTTACCTTGTTCAAGATGCCATAACAGATATAATGTAGAATGTATGGCTTAAACATCTATTTCCCATTTATCTTCCTGCTCCCAGTTACCAGATGGTACCTTCTGCTGCATTTTCATTGGCACCATCTCATTCCTGGGGAAAGGCTCCACCTTTATGACTCGACCATCTAGCAAAGGTCCTTCTTCCTAATACTAGGGCATTTGGGGATAGATTTCAACAAGTGAATTTTGAAGAGAACACAAACATTAAATCCGTAACAAAATCCCTCATTGACCTTAGTGCATTGACTAGATAACATGGTAACTCAATAGTTTCCATTCCAAATTCATTGTTATTCAATATACATAGTTTCCAATGCTTTCTATTTACTCTTAAGCGAAAACAAGTTGAAATAGCTGTATGGTTGAACAACAAGCATACAAGGAGGCGATTCGAACTTCTTACAATGGAGCTTGCCCTTGGCCTATGTGGACCAATTCTCACACTGCTTAGGATTGAGCCCTGCGCATATAACCCAGCTGTGGATGGAAGGGAGAGACTGAGGGATCTGGGAGAGTCTATTTGCTAGGAAATCTGCAACAAATATTTATCTGCCTGGAGTGAGTCATTCCTAGGGATTCCCTGTGTCTAGAATACTAAATGGCGACACTTTTAGGACTAATAATTCTTGAGAAAATATTCTTTCCACCTTCTTGGTTAGTTACAACATCTAAATAGTTAAATGCCGCCTCTCCTGATATACAACATGTCTGCCATCCTCCCTTTTAGAGAAACTGATTTCTGAGTAATTTCTCTTGTACATGCATTTTAAAGGTGTGTAATTAACTGGTAACAGGTTGTTAGGTAGCTGATGAGGTGTGAACCAGCCTCTAATTTGTTTTCTTTATTTACAACTTTCCTTGCACTTGAAGATGACAGCATGGTGTTTTTCATTCCCTGCTTACTTCACCAGATTAAAAAGTGATTTGTGAAGCCATTTTTAATTCCTCAAATTCCATTAAAAAGGAATATCCAGGGGAGTCTTAATCAAGACATAATAGGCACTAAAATGGATCCCACAACAGCTCTTCTAATGTGGCCCTATTTCAGCCGAGTGTTCAGTGTTTACCCCCAGTTAACTAAATTCAGCCCTAGCATTGACCTACAACTTCGGAAATAACCTCCATACACTTGGTCGGGGTTTGATTGCAAATGTTTGTAGCTAACATATTTTATTGCTTTAGAATTTATCACATAACCCTAGGGGATAATTTATAACACAATTATTATTATTATATTATCAGTAAAATTGTTTGCTCTCTCCTTCAAATTGCCTTGCCTTCTATTTAATAATTTTTCTGAAAAAAAATCAGTTTGAGAAGAAATTAAAGTAGAATCATAATGGAATGAGAATCACTAAAGATACAGTCTAGAATACTGAAGATGCAGCTGAAACCGAAATGGCTAAATATAGACTCTGTATGTAACCAAAGGGATAATTGTGAACCATCAATACTGAGTTACTGAGTTTGAAAGGACAATGAAAACAGAACTCTGTCCTTGCATTTTAAAAAACTTTAACTAGAAGTTAAGCGACAATATTTAAGATTGTCTCTGCAATTTAAAATCTTCACATAGTTTCTCATCATATTTTAGATAAACAAAGAAATTTTAATTGAGTTAGCCTATTTTTAGAGATTCATTTTGAATCCATTGATTGTGATTTGAGAAATATAGGAAGAGGGCAAAAGATGGATCAATGCAAACTGTATCCACCCTCCCCCCATCCCCTAACTCTTCCTCTCTAAGGCCTAGGGGTGCCCAGACAAATGAAGTGCTTTAAGTCTGAAGTTAGCTCTTCAAGATGCGGCTGGCTTGGTCTTTCCATAATGAAGTGTCACAGGTTCAACTTTCTTCCCGGAACACAATAGCTTCTCCCCACAGCCCAAAGAAACAGCACCTGGGAAAAGCTGCTGCAATGGTCATTGTGCTTGTGTGAAAGAACCTCAGTTTCCCCTGCTCATCATTTGATCAACAAGCAGATATTCCTCTCTCCTGTCCTGTAAATTCCCCTGATACAACTGCTCCCAGAGACCATCTTGAGCTTTGATATCGTCTTGTATTCTTGATGGTTGGTCTGCAAGAAAAAGTTATTTCTTTTTCTAGAAACCTAGTGCTATAGAATTGGCTGCTCTGTGCCTTGGATGACAAATGCTTGCTCACTGTTAGTATCCAAAACAGAACCAGAGGATATCTATCTATTGGCTGGAATTCTTTAAATTATAACACCATGGTGACGTTAACAAAGAATCACTTCTACCACCGTGTCAGCTTTGTTTATGACAGGAGCATTTTCTTTGTGGGTTGAGGAAATTTAGACAATTTTGTGAATCTATTGTTAATGGGAAAATTAACATATCTAGGCTTGTGTGAGGAAATGAGCATTTAATTTTTAAAGTATTTATTTCTTTATTTGACAGAGAGAAGAGAATGAGGAGGAAGGAGAGAGAGAGAAACAATGGGCATGCCAGGACCTACAGCCACTACATATGAAATCTAGACACATGCACCACTTTGTGCATCTGGCTTTATGTGGGTACTGGGGAATCAAATCCAGGCCATCAGGCTTTGCAAACAAGCACCTATAATCACTGAGTCATATCTCCAGCCCCTAATTTTTTATTCCCCCCCAACTTTGGTGCTGGGGATTAGTGGTAGTTTAAATATAAAATGTCCTCCATAGACTCATTTGTTTGAATACCTAATCCACATTTGGTGGGGCTGTTCTGGAAGGTTATGGAACCTTTAGGAATGAGAGCCTTGTTGGAAGAAGTGTGTCACTGGCTCAGGCATTGAGGTTTTAATAAAAGTCCACATCTGCTTGCTATTCTCTCTCTCTCTCTCTCTCTCTCTCTCTCTCTCTCTCTCTCTCTCTCTGTCTTTCCCTCCCTCCCATTTTCTCTCTCTCCCTACCTCTCTCTATCACTGCCTGCTGATGTAAAGATGTAATCTTCCTCCTGCTCCTGGCATACTTCCCTTAACTGACAGACTCTACCCTCTGGAACTGTAAGCTGAATCAAACTCCCTTTGTTTATATAAGTTGCTACAGTCAGGTATTTTGTTCCAGCAAAGGATTGCTAAGCATATACTCTATCTTTGAACCATGACTTCAGCCAACCTCTTATTAAACAGAAAGAGTGCCTCAAAATGTTACACCAGGTTTTGGAACTCATCCTGTTGAAATCAATCCTACCCTAAACAAACAGTATTTCACTTTTGAACATACCCTAGTGCCAATTCATGATTAACAAAACTAACCTCAGTTAATTTCTTAAGTCCACAAAGCCTTGTTTCTGTCCCCACATAGTTCCTATGCACATGACATTCATCACAGCTTTCATTCTGCTCACTAACTTTTAGAAGGAACCAGGAATGGGATCATAGGATTCTGCTCTCTGACCAAAATAATAATGCTGTCCTTCCAATCTAATATACTTCAATAGAAAATGCATCCACTCTACTTAATTTCTGATCTATGAGACAAAAACCTCAGAGCAGAGCATACTGAATGTCTGCATTGTAAGAAGAGATGAAATGGACTGTAAGATAGGTTGTTGCTCCAAGAAATTAATCCTGGACATCAAAACACAGGGGCTTGGTGGTCACTGGATCACCGGAATCTGGAACAGAAGAGGCAGTTGGAGAGAGAAGTTTGTGTGGAGAAAGAAGTGAGTACCCAATATAAATGTGGTTCACTTTGTTCTTTGAGGCAGAGCCAAGGGTGTTCTGAGCCTGGGGGAGAGAGGTTCTGTAGACACAGATGGAAAAAAATTCAGTATCTTCCTGCTTTTACCAGACTAACAAAAATCATCTAAGAACCTATGGGTCTTAGCCATTTTCTCATTGTTACATCCTTTTGCAAAAATCTTTCTGAAAACTTTTCCAATTTACTATTTTGACAAAAGTTTTATATCCTGAGGATGTCTGATATTGTCCTGACATGCACTTCTTACAAAGTCTGTCCTGGTTTGCAGAGACTTTGAAAGAATGAATACCTGGGAAATACATATATAAAGATTAAGATGCAGCTAAGGACAAGAGCCCCACCTCAGCCTAGCACTTCGTTCTGGTGGTTATATCAAAAGCATTTATGGTGCATTTAAAGTCTGCAAAAAATTTTATCAAAACAGCCATTGGCTTTGCCCAAATGGCAAAGAAGACAGCACGAGAAAAGATGAAACCATTCAGAATATGATGGCATGTGGGGCTGCAGCCATTTATCTCAGGCAGTACAATACCAACTTTAATTCATCATCTCCCAGGAAGGAGTGTTTGTAAATTGCATCAACAGAACTCTGGACTATCAGGAAGGCTGGTCTGTCTGGACTGCTGGAAGCAGCTAGGGAAGCTTTCGTTTGTTATGTTATGTTGGTTTCCTATAACTTAACATGCCATCTAAAGGGGAAATGATGAAAAATTTGGGCTCCTAGAAATATGTAATCACATCAACAGGTTTTTAAGGGAGATGATTACCTGAAAGTGCTTGATTGAGAGGTGTGAGAGGTAAATACCTGATACCACAAGCTCTCTTTGTGTTTGACTAACTTTCACTAAAGATGTCTTTAAGCTTTTCACAACATAGTATGCCAGTTGTGCACTTTTAGGTTTTAATGAAAATGTATTCAAACGTTTTTTTGTGGTAGTATCTCATTCTTGCCCAGGCTGGCCTCAAACTCATGGTGATCCTCCTACCTCTGCCTTCAGAGTGCTGAGATTAAAGATATATGCCATCATGCCCAGCTAAGATGTTTAAATGATCTCATAGAAAGCTTAAATTATATTTACCTATGCAGTTTGAAAATGCTAGAAAAAAATAACTATTGTCACACTTTGTCAAGAATGTTCAAGAAGAAAGAATATGGTTTCCATTTGTTTCTAAACAAATTATGACTGGTCACTTAATTTGTTATTCAGAATGAGAAATGTATATATATACACATCAGGCCAAAATGTTAATATAAGGGCTACAGAGATTGCTCGGTGGTTAAGGTGCTTACCTGAAAAGCATAACGACCTGGGTTCAATTCCCCAGTACCCATAAAGCCAAATGCACAAAGGGGCACATGCTTCTGGAGTTTGTTTGCAGTGGCTAGAGGCCATGGTATACCTATTCTACCCCATTCTTTCTCTTTCTCTTTCTCTCTCTCTCTCTCTCTCTCTCTCTCTCTCTCTCTGCTTGTGAATCAATTTTTTGATGTTAATATAAAATTCTTTTCAGATCTTATACTCTTTTATATTTCCCAAAGCCTTTTCATATTTAATTGGGATTAATACTATTTATCCCAAGACATAAATCTAAGACTACAATAAGTCTCCATTATTCATGTTCTTAGTTTTGTTGCTATTTTTATTTTGTTTATTATTTATAAGTAGCTTAAATTTGAAGATAGTTTAAGAATTTAAAACAATGAGCAATGAAGGGCATAGCAAGTCTGGTTCCTGTGCTTTGGAGCACCAGTGTGTTAGGAGACTGCCCCCCAGATTGTACAGGGTTGTAAATATGTGGACAGACACCCACTCTGTGCTGCCCCAAACCAAGCACATCTCAAGTATCAGTCACCAACCCCATGTAGCAGACACACATGTAACCTCCACAACATCTGCACCTGTGCTATCCCATGCTAACACAGCTTAAACAAAAAACAGATCAATCACTAAAGAAATAAGACTTTTATATCCCTAAAAACCTTACAATACACCAAACCCACTTTCTGGTATCTGAAGGTGCCTCCTTCCTATCCCAACTAGGGAGAAAAAGCTCTCTGGCAGGCACCTGCCAAGAGGGTATCAGGGTGATCTCTACAATCCACCAAGCTGTGATATGGCAGGGGAAGAGGAGAAAGTAGCACTGTTCTAGAATCCCCTGAACCCCAGTGGCAAGGCACAATGGTGCATACAGCCAGAGATCTCTGACCTCCAAAGCATCTTACATACCAGCCACTAGGCTGGAACTGCGGGCACAACCATAACCTCTGCAACGCATGCACCTTTGGTTACAATGCTATCCCAAACCAACTTGAAACAAAAAAAAGCACTCACTGGTGACCCTACAAGGGTATATATTGCCTCCCTCATTAAGAAAAATATACCTTTATCCAGAAATGAGAAAATCCCAAATGCAAAAAAAAAAAAAAGACATCAAACTGAGAGATCCCCACCAAGCCCCTCTACTTCCACAATGGAAGCTGCCACTGAAAA
Organism: Zapus hudsonius; assembly: GCA_004024765.1. Taxonomy (NCBI): domain Eukaryota; kingdom Metazoa; phylum Chordata; class Mammalia; order Rodentia; family Dipodidae; genus Zapus; species Zapus hudsonius. Next base: position 451 of record PVHP010009966.1, on the reverse strand, counting down.
TGTAGAGGAGACAACAGAATTACAAACTCAAAATGAACATAAAATAACCTCAGGATTTAACTGCAATGAGACTCTGATCAAGATATTGGCTGAAAACAGTCAAAAACACATAGATTAAGTGGAACTTAATAGCACAAGCTTCACCATCAGACATAATTGAGGAAATTCAGAGTGACTTCACAAAACAACAATAAGTGAATTGATGGTCAGCCAACAACGAAAGAAGCTCAATACCCAGCTGAGTAAGTTCAATGAAAATATAATCAAATGTACTAATGAATTCCAGGAAACATTATGAAAAACAAAACTAGACTTAAATCTGGAACTCAACAAAGAGATGGAGACTATGAAGAAAAATATAACAGAACAAAAATGAAACAGAGCTATTAAAAGCTTCTTTAGAATTTGTCAGTTAATAATCTGGAGGACAGACTCTCTGACCTCAAAGACA